>JAOTQW010000009.1:1352852-1364605 GCA_026260075.1 Sisor rabdophorus
TCAAAGTTGATTGTTGAGCTTCTCAATCCTGATATAATAGTAACGCAATCATAGTGCAGCTATAATTTCACCTGATAGAGATGACGAAAGCTAAACAGTTTAGCAAGTGAATAGCATTGTTTACCAAGGTCGTAAGATAATTTGCATTAAAAAGATTGGGTTATCCGATAGTTTTGATAGGTTTGCTTTTGGGGCTTAAATTAAACTTCAAACCTGAATTTAAATGTTTGTTCCTAAAACAGAAAATATAGTAAACATAGCAAGGAAAAAAGTTTTAATTGTCTACTTTAACATCCTTGTTTTTCTTTTATGTAGAATGAAACATGTTATTTTTTAGTTAAAATTTTTATATTCTGCTGAACTTGCTAAACTGTTTAGCTTTCGTCATCTCTATCAGGTGCAATTATAGCTGCACAAATGCTAATGACTGCATTGTGTTGTGCAGGAGAAAGAGAGAGAGACCACACTGTTCTTTGCAACAATAATGGACTCTGTTAAATGGTTCTTGCATTACAGATGCAGTAAACAGCTGCTGTATTGATGTTGTGGACATCTGATATGAGTCTGAAACGTAGACCAGGCAGATAAACCGTCTCCTGCTATAATTTTACAGCAAATGCTTGTCCATTTTTATTTGGTCTGTGGTGTGATTAAATTTATTTTCAGGTGTGCAATAATGAAGCTACGTGCACCTGCGATGCCACTTGGGCAGGAACAGACTGCAGCATGCATGACCCTCCAAAAGAACCACCAGCTGTTGAAGACGAAGGTCCCAAGGGTTCGTGATGCTTTTTCACACCTTATTACTGTTCCACACATAGCAGTCACATCAAAATATCCATCCTCAAACACAAATTTAAAAAATCTTTTTTTCAAACTGGGCTTCCCCACATATGCATTCTTACCATGGGGCTTTAACTTACATTGTTCTCTTCTGAATCCCCCCTATTTCCTCTACGCAGTGAGCGTGGCAACTAACAGGCTGATAGGGGCAGTGGCAGGGACCATTCTGGCCCTGGGGGTGATTTTTGGAGGCACTGGGTGGGGAATAGAGTAAGCACATCTTATCCCTTTCAACGCCACTCCCCTAACAAGCGGGAGATCTTGTGATCCCTTGTTTGCGTGTCTTTGTGTTTTCCTCCAAGTGGCTTTTGTCCATCGTGAGTGTTGTGCCTGTGCCATGTGATTGATCGGTGTTGTGTAACCTGCTGGATCGATCAGTAAATATCATTTTTTTCTTTCTTCCTTGACTGTAAACACTTTGGACCTTATCATTATTATTCTGTGTGATGCAGTGTTGCAGTGCTCTCCTTACTGGTCCATGTGGGGCATTTACACACAGAAAAAGGAAATATAAGGAATGGAGAATAAAGGGTGATGCACAGAATTGAACATATGAGTAGGATGATGCAAGATTGAACTGCATACTGATTTGTGAAGCAGCTCAGCAAGGGAGTGCAATGGAGCTTTAGAGTGTGTCTGTTGTGTGTGAGTGTGTTTTCTGTATGTGTATGTGAATAATTCTAGTACTATTATATTAAATTGATCTAAAGATATATAGGCACAAGTGAATCATGGTTTCATCATGGTGTGTCTTACTGCTAGAAAACCTAGGAAATAGAAGTATTCAGTGTTTCTAGCCACTAGCTTCACTTACAGTAAAATTAATACTATATTGAGAGGTAAGATTACTCAAGGCGCGGTTATGTAATGGTTAGCACGGTCGCCTCAAAACAAGAAGATCCTGGGTTCAAATTAAAGCACGGGGTCTTTCTGTCTGAGTTTCCAGTTCCATGGGTTTCTTTCGGGTACTCCAGTTTCCCACAGTCCAAAAACATGTACATTAGGTTAATTGGTGACTCTAAAAGAAGTCGTCATAGAATTGTATGTGAGTTTGTTGCTGTATGTGGCCCTGCTGTGTACTAGTGACCTGTCCAGGTCACCTCCTGCCTATCACCCTATGTGCGCTGGGATAGGCTCCAGCATACCCCCGTGACCCCGAGTTCGGGAAGGTATAAATGATAAATGAATAAATGAACGAATTAATGAATAAAAAAAGATTAATCAAGGAATGACTTACTATTTATTTTGGATCTAATTTAATGATCCTGAAAAAATACTAATAATCGCCTACATAAAATATGAGTAAAAAAAGGTTAAATAATCAATGTTTAAGATTTTATAGTAACTCGAAACAAGATTTCAAAAGTCTATACATTTTCTATTAAATAGTTATTATAATGAAACTCTACATTGATATGTTTATTTGTTTTGGTCATCACATTATGTAACTGTTTGTTTCCATCCTTGGGATGTAAAAGATTATATCCACAAGGTTGTTCCTTGTTGAACTGATATTCTCACTACTTCTTCCTCTTTGGTCATTAATTTCTAAAACTAGCACACTTTAAAAATAAGCGGATTTCAAGTCCTTAATTTAAATGCCTGCAGCCAATGGTGGACATTATTCATTTATTCATTTTCTATACCTGGTAATTCCCTAATCCAGGCTCACTGGGATCTGCTGGAGTCTATCCTAGCTTTCTGAGTGGCAGGAGGTGGGAACCTTATTATTACAACTACAATTTTGTGATTAAAATTGATGAGGTAACAGAGCAACATCAAATCAAAAACTACTTGGGGAGAGCAAATATAAGGCTAATGAACTTCAATTTAAAAGTGCATTTTCCCCAAAAATCTACTCAAATAATTTGAATGTTACTACAAAGACATTTTAGACAACTTATTAAAATATTTAAGAGAAATTACATATGGATCTGATAGTTCTGCAGTAGTGTAGTGTAGTGTAGTGTATAGTAGTGAAGCATGCTTAATTAAATTAGCTCCAGTACGCAAAAGAAATCCTAGAAAGTTTTAATTAAGTGTAGTCAATAAACACTCAATCGGCTGAGTAAATAAATAGCCTGGACTAGGCTAAGATAAGAAGCATAAGAAAAAATGCTATTTTTAAATGTGTAGTTTAAAAATGTACTTTATTTCACTGGAAAAAAATTCAACTTTCCATTTTATATACGTTGTAACTGTTAATCGACCCATGCCTAGTCTGGGATAGAATGAAATAAGCCCCAGCATCCAGCTACACTCTACTTTTAATTCTACTGTTGATGCTGTTATTCTTGGTTCCAAAGAATCAGGGGCATTTCTGGACCCTTTAGGCCCCTGTCTCTCATTTCAGCCCCCTTTAAACCTATCAACTATCAAACTAACAAGATATTACCAGATTTTATAAAAAAAAATCGCCTTTATGAAACATTTTGTGATATGTAAGTTATAGAAAGATATACAATATAGTTCTTTCTCTAAGATTTTTTATCTAATCTGACAACACTGATTAATGCATTCATTGTTTACCCTGTCTTACAAAATATGCCACCTTAAATCAGCTATTCAGCATGTGCAGACAAAATATAAACTTGTGTTATCAGTTATGGTAGCAAGGTAACAATTTCTTAGCAATAAATATAAAGATGTAAATGGATAAAAAATTAATTTTATGTATTGTACTGCAGTTTGTACTGTACCAAAGCTCCAGAGTGTTCTGTCCAATCAGAGTTTTTGTTTTCCTTGGCTATTTTTAATTAGATTGTATTTTTTAGCGATATCACTAAAGTCGCAAAGTAAATAATCACAAAGCTTTGAAATTCTTTTTGTCCTTTAAGATAATTTTTGTCCATTATCTGTCTGTCTATATACATATACCAATTTAAAATGCATTTCAGGTTGAAACCTTCATAAATGGGCGGGTTTTACACTGTGTTTAAACTGGAGATATTTAATCCAATCTGATAACACTAATTACTGCATTGTGTTAGTGTTTATTGTTGTTACCAAAAAATGTTATCTTAAATTAGCAATGATGTGCGGAAAAAAATTAATGATTTTGGGTAGAGAAGGCTATTCAACCCCTTAGGATAAAATCATATAACCGCCCCTGCATAGAAGTGTAAAAAGTAAACATTTCTTAGCAACAATGATAAAGACATAAATAGATAGATAAATTATGTGTTTTAATAACTTATTCCATTATATTTATATAATACATAATGACCCTACATCTGCTTTTTGCACTTACAAATTAATGACTGGACTGTACTGTATGTTCTTTATTAGTGTGTTTTGTATGTTATTTTCTCAGGTGTGTGTATATATGTATGTATAAATCTATGTGTGTGTGTGTGTGTGTATGTATGTAAGCATAGTCTTGTCAGATCTCCAGGCACTGTTTCTGTAGCTGTTGCTACATGGATTCGTAACAAATTATTTGTGCCACGCCCCAACATTGTTTATGAATCTCCCATGGCCTCATAAGTATATATCCACTGCAATTATTCATGTCCTGTAATCCAAGTGAAAGATTTTCCAAGACTAGCAGTAGTGCTGCAGCTGACACAGCGTTGCTGGCGATGGAGAATATGACGTCCTTGTGCATTTCATGTGTAAAAGCCTGGTGCAGTGTGTACTGCCATACACAGCTTACATCATGTCTCTCTCCCATCATGCCTTCTGCAGGTCCTAGCGCCACCAACCTTATCATAGGCTCCATCGCGGGGGCCATCCTGATGGCAGCCATAGTGCTGGGGGGGACGGGATGGGGATTTAAGTAAGAGCCACACTGCATGCTTCTTACTGCCTGCCTGCCTGGTTCAGGCTAACACACACATAAACACACATGCACACATATAGCAGCAGCACACATACATCAGGGCCTGAGCTCCTGCTACAGATTCCTATATACCATAATAATATAAAGTGATACAGTAAGGCACATATATGAAGATTTGAGTTAAAAGGATGCCATATGAACATATGAAAAGTTCTGTATCTCGTCATTCGGTACAATCCTAAATGATTACTGATCAATTTACATAATATTCATCTGTTATGTGCTAATTAATACTAATATAATTTAAAATCTATTAAAATATGAAATGTCAAGAATAAATGTTTTTACATCTCATATGAAGTCATATAAGGTGTTTATTTAAGTAAATGTTAATAGCAGTAAAAGCTAAAAATACATAGAATGATTCATATAAGCTTTCATGGCTGCACTTTAATCCATCAATTCAAAATTCAACTTGTTTTTTATTTGTTCATGCTAAATAATTGGCTATTGACTAAGTCTCTGTAGACTGTAGCAGAACCTCTAGAAAACCGGCCCGACGCTTGAGATGCATGCGTGCAAAAATGATAAAATAACAGTTATGAGTTATCTTGCTATTTTTAAGAAGAAAGAGAAAGCTGTTGATTAACCATCAGTAACTTTGAGTGCTGTTTTTCTCTTTTATAGACACAATGTGTGAAAATGTATGTTTCATGCTAATCCAGTTCATAGCATATAAATCAAAATGTTGTTTTGAGTAACATGATGCACTGGATTTAAGAATGGATTTGTATAGCTTAGGCAAGTGCCTTTTTATGTGCTGGTTGTGTTAAATGTAACAGTTAAGTGCCTAAATAACATTAATGATAAAAAAAATAACAGAAATAGACTTGTAAGCTAGATAACCTTGGGAGTTCTATAGTAGTGTAGAGGGATTTAGCTCACTTCAGCATGCTGGTCTGCACATGGCATCTTGACCACATAGGGTTTGTGCATGTGGACTGGCACCTACAATGCAGAGCTATAACAGGATGCTGTCTATAAGAGCATTGCACAAAGGCTAAGCTCACCTTGCTGGGCGGGAGGGGACGGTTTTCCTGGGTTCTTGGGGAATGGGAGGTTGGTTTTCACAGGACGGGTTTTTAATTTTTCTGGGGGGAATTAGGGTGGGATGACTAGTTTCTGACCCGCTGTCCTCGCCGTGACCTCTCTTTCAATCCCTTCCCCTTCCGTTGTCTGAAAGGGTGAAAGTATGAGCGAAGAGGGGTGGAGGTTGCGTCGTAGGCAGCCTTTGTACCATGGCTGGCCGCTACGCCTCTCTCTAACCTCGTGGAAGGCCCTGGCCCCCCCTCGAAAACCTAGAACAGAGCAAGACCCCTCACGCCCCTACCCGGACCCGTCTGACACTGCTGCCTTTACTGCCTGCTTCACTGAGACCTGGTACAGATACGCGCTGCACCGCACCTGCATGCTTCCCTAAACCTCTTCCTCTGTCCTTCTACACTCAGCGATAGTGGCGTCTCCCGCCTAACCTCTATGTGGACAGGTGCATGTTAAACTGCTGGGATGCCCCACATCATGCCATGCTACAGGGAGATTGTGTTAATCCTCCCTCTGTCGTTTTGTGACTCTTGTTGCCTTTCTTGTTGTCGCTGGTGGTATTGTTTGTTGTCGTTCATGTTGTGGGTGTGAACATCCTGTTCTGACCCTCAGTGTTGTAGACTGTTTAGTCCCTTTTCTGTGTTTGTCACTGTTTTTCTGCCAGGAGGTAACGTTGTTTTTCCATTTCCTTCTTTGTCTTTCTAATGCACACTCACACTCAGTAGGAGGGACACTTCTTTGTCTGCTCCAACAGCACAGAAAAGCCACTGGTACCCCATGCAACCCAACAATGGTACCAGGGCCAATAGTTAAAGTAATAATATACTGGAATACTAAAAACAGCAGTGTGTCCAGTCCTGAAAAATAATAATCAAGGCATGGTATATTATCAAATTTGAGTACCTGCACATACCCTATGTGATTGCTTTCCTTCTGTGATTGCTGGGTTGCTTGGGTCCAGTGTTTTAAAAAGTTAGATGTTAAAAAAAAATGTTGTAGTGTTTCTTGCATTGCTTGCACTAACCACTGTACCTTTTGGCTTTTTTTGTGCTTGGCCATGCCACCAAGAAATGTCAAAAAAAGACGGTACGACCCTAACGCCAGTGCCATCTAAAGAATCAAAGACTTCAGCCTTGCCGGTTTTCTCCTTGGGATACTAAAAGTGAGCTACCTGCTGGATTGTACCCTCATCTGCTGCTAACAGCCAGTTACTAAAGAAAAAAAAGATGGAGGACTAAGATGAGTAGAATATTTTTCACCCAACTCCCTTCCTGTCCCTTCTACTCTACCATGACTTTTAAACCATTTCAAAGTTTAGAATTGGGGTGTGTCCTTGTTCCTGATTTCTGGCTTGATTTTGGCATGACCATTCCTGGCTGTGGCACATGCATGGCAGTGGAGGCCCGGTAACATAAAAGATAGAGTGAAAAAAATGGTGAGTAAACATTCCTGAGGAAGAGCAAGCTAAAGATGAGCATACACTCATGAATATGCTGTATTGATGGGTTAATCATCGCCAGGTTGAACTTTAGCGGTCTTAAAGTCCGAACAGGTCTAGATCGCTGACTACACTTCGACATGGGAAAAAGGACTTGTTTTATTTTGAGACAAACATGAGAATTTAGTCTCATAGACTTAACAATGTTTTACATGGACATGGTTTTAAACTGCTTTTTCTTTCTAGTTTGAGCATGTTGTATTGCAGGCATTTTATGCCACACTTATGAAAAGAAGAAAAAAAAGAAGAGAAAAGAAAAGCATCTAAACATTTTTTGCTTAATAATTTCAACTTTAATTGCCCCCAAACATGCACAATAAATTATATATGCCTGGTAATGACAATAGCTGCTCCCCCTTACTACTTATTACACAGAACCACCTTGTGTGGTATGTCCTATCGATTAATCAGGAAGCTGCATGAGAAAAAAAATGCACTGGGCGTGGAGCTGTGTGAAGCCTGCCACGCTTCTTAAGGCAACTGCATGTCAAAAGGTAAAACCAGTTAACTTTTACTTACTATGCAAAAAGGAAATGTCGCACAAACCCTATGGATCACAACCATAGAGAAATGATACTAACAATGAAATTGCTTTCATTTGGCAGTCTTTTATATGCTTGGACATGTTGGTTATTTAAATTAATGACTTCTATTTAAAAACGAATGTTTAAAAAAAAAGAAATCTCAGCTTCTAAAAATTAAATATTTGTTACCATAGTCATACTTGTGAGAGACGATACAATACAAAACATCTGTGATGCAGTATGCAGTTTGGTTAAATCAGAGGGTTTATTTGGGGTTTTCAGGGGGCTTCATCACATTTTCCCATGGAAACATTGACAAAAATAAAGTTAATAAACTTTTGTTGAAAAAAAGTGTGTTGTGGGGTTTTCTTTTTAAAACCAGTCATGCTAGATGGCAAACATAATATAAAAAATTATATAAAATAAAGTTGGTGCAATGGCGTAATGGTTAGCACCATCGCCTCACAGTAAGAAGGTCCAGGGTTTAATTACAGGGCAAGGGATCTATTTTTGCAAAGTTACTGGTGATTTTAAAGAACTGGTGATTCTAAATTGCCCAAAGAAATGAATGTGAGTGTGTGGTTGTTTGACTGTATGTGACCCTATGGTGGACTGGTGAGATGTCCAGGGTGTACACTTGCCTTTCGCCCTATGTACGCTGGAATAGGCTCCAGCTGACCTCTGTGACCCCGAGTTTGAGAATAAACAGTTATAAAAGATGAAGTAATTAATTCACTAGAGTTAATACTATAGCACATTGCAGTAAGATGTAGTAAATGCTGTGATATACTACAATATACATAATACCTAAAAGTTATTACATTTTACTGGATATTTTAATGTATACTAAGGTATTTTTTTAGTCTGTAAAAGTTTTTCTAGTTACACCACAAATTCTGAATTAAACCCTACAATTATTAGTTGTATTAAATTCTGGTGAATGAGGTATGTGCGTGTGCTTACACTGAAAGTGTGTGTTTAACCCCAAACCCTAATGAAACACATCTGATCCAAGTAATCAAGTTTTTAAGGCTTATATTCAAAACTGAAAGCTATGCATTTTGGAGTAGGGTTGCAAGAGTGTGGCCCTCCAGAAAATGCTGGTTTAGAAGAAAAAGATTTAACTACATTAAATTATAAATTTTGTTATTATTAAAAGAATTATTATTATTATTTTCCCCCCGATCTGCACCTTCCTCAGAGCAACTAGCACTGCTCGACTGGAGTAACAAATCGAGAGTAACAAATGTACACCAAATCTTAGTTTATTCTGATATAAAATATGTTAATAAGTTATACAGAATAAACAGTATCAATCATTTAACTAATGATCTAGTAAATTGTTTATGCAACAAAATAAAGGTTTCTGTTTCAACAGTGGAAAAAGGTAATTGCTTGGTGGCACAAGGTTTTGCCTTGCTGAAAGCTATTTGCTGACTTCTATTCCCTGTCATGGCCAGGCGGAATAATTGATTTAAGAGAAGTAACTAGATGACACACTGACTCTCCAACTCCTGCTGCTGCCTGTAAGAGTGCCTCTGTTGGATGTGAATGACACCCTGTATACAGAGAAAGCATGGTCAAGTTTAGTATAAATCAATGCCAACAAAATAATATCATTTTAATCAGATGATTGAAACATCTGCTCCTGAAATATGGTCATAATTTTTGCATTGTACCCTGGCCCAATAGTGCACTGACACTACAGCAACATTTAAAAAGCAAAAATAACAGAACTGAACCGAAACACAACAGAATTAAAGCATAATTGAAATGAAACACAACTGAACGAATCTGAATTCAAGCTGAAACAGCAAGGAAAAACAAGCTGAAACACAATGGTATCAAGCAGAAACACTGCAGAACCCATGTACTTAATGATCTGAAAAAAGGTCTGATCTGAAAATAATTAAAATATGCAGCAAAACCAGCAAAGGTATAAAGCCGACCTTCACCCTGGTCACTTACCTGTTGGTGTGGATAGAAGTGCATTATGAAGTCGTTGTACAAGATCACATAGCTCTTGTTCTACTTCCTTTTGCTGCTCCTCCTTCTCCTCTTCTTTGTCATCTGCATTATCTGCCCTGAAGTCCTCTGTTTCAATAGTTGGATTTATTTTCTCATCTTCAGACTCCCCAATATGTTGTTGAACCTCTTTATTTGTCCTGGTGTCTGTAACATCTTCATCTGTATTCTCATACTTTTGCACCAGATTTAGAGTCTCTTTATTAAGTTTATTTTTTTTCATCTCCTCTAATTTTCTTGGAGTTATTTTCTGATCTTTTTCTGTAATTAAGCTGATTGATGACGCTGGACGTTTAGATTCTGTAAACACTCTGGTGTCATCTCTGCTGTGTGATGCAGGGATTTCACTTTCAACCTTATCTTCTCCTCTCATACTCAATGCCTAAAGATATAATCAGGAATGTTTACCAGTGTGTATTGTTTTTAGATTAAAACTGAGATTAAGGGTAAGAAAGTGCAAAACTGATCCTAAGAGCCCAAATTTTATACATCTCCCTAAGCACAATCAAATTTAAAAGCAAACAATCAGGCAACCATTAGCATAAAACAGATTTCATTAAATACTATTTTCTGGCTACTAAAATATGTATATACTGTGCGGTGTTTGTTAGGCACTATTTTATCACCTTGCTCCCCTAGCAAACACAGAGCTAGGAGGGCAAGGTGAGAGGAGAGAAGCAGCGAAATTAAAATCCGGAGCAGAGATATTTACACTGTTTCACTCCACATACTTTGGTTTGGCTTGAGTAGAACTGGAATGGAAAGGTTAATATAAGATATAGTTTTTATTGCATTATGTAACCCCTGGCAACACAATGCACTTAACTAATACAATTTGAAATGATAAAATTCAACATGTAACAACGACTAAAATTGTCTGCAAATGTCAAGAACAGAAATGTCGGAATAGAAAACCTTCCATGTAAACAATTAACCGGCTATTTCTAAACTCACATGTCTAACTTGTCCAAGCTCCTGCTTCAGTTGTTTGTTGTGTTGAATTAGCACCCCTACGGTGGCCTCAAGCTCCGTGCATCTGTCTTCCAGAGAGTCATGCTCTGACTCGGCAGCTTTTTTCCACACCTGAAATTCTTTCTCCAAAAGCCTGATAACAAATCATACACACATTTTTAAATATGACCACTAACGCATAATACATAACATAAACTCATTACCCTTTATCTCTCTGCAAATCCTTCATGGCGTTTTGTGTGATGCTTAGGTCCTTTTGGAGCAGAGACATCTTTCGCTATAACACAAAACAATCTTAATCCATCAGAAATGAGATGAAGTAAAGAGCACTGCTGCATTTGTAATATGTTACTTGGGGCTGGATAGCAGACTCGTCTGTCTGGAGTAATTTGGACTCCATATTAAGCTGCAGAGCAGGCGGTGAAGGAGGAGGAGAAGAAACATTTTCAGAGACCATGATGTCCAAGCTTTCCAGATTTTTCTGATGCTGAATTCCTGAAACATGAACACTGAGAGAAAGCATGCACATTACCAATTTAACTCGTTACACACACAAACATGTATTTTTGCTGTACCCGTCATGTCTCTCTTCATTGGATCCACCTATAAGAGCTCTCTTTCTTTCTGTTTCCCTCCTGGTGTGGCGCTTTGGCAGAAAAATATGGCGCGCACTGGATGCCACTGATGCCACTGATTCCTTCCAAGAGGGCTGGAGCAAAGGATAATATACTTATTACAACCAAAAAGTACATTTACAAGTACGCATATGGCTTCATAATTTTATCTTTGTTACTATTTTCATTATTTTTATTTTTTATATTATCTGTTTTTACTATTGTAAATATTTTCATGCCAATTTTAATTACTCTTATGTAAAGCACTTGGTCGCTGCATTTAAAGAGGCATTAAGTTGTTTTTTTTAATTATACACCTTAGCAAAACATTTCAGCGATGATACCTGAGTGCAGTACTCTAACACAGGATGTGAAGGCTTGTGTTTCCTTGTATG
>JAOTQW010000009.1:1368254-1396629 GCA_026260075.1 Sisor rabdophorus
CCTTTGTTGGGCCTTTTTTGCAATAGAGTCGATGTGAGTGTCCCACTTCAGGTCCTGGGAGATGATGGACCCTAGGAACTTGAATGACTTAACTGCAGCCACAGTGCTGTCCATGATGCTGAGAGGGAGGAGTGCAAGGGGGTTTCTCCTGAAGTCCATGGTCATCTCTACTGTTTTGAGCATATTGAGCTCTAGGTTGTTAAGACTAGGGATAATAAGGGATTATACCTAGATTTTTAAGTTAATAATTCACTATGAATAATTCAAATAAATAAAATCGTGTTGATTTCTTCGTCATACTGTTTATTATCGGATCTAGGTTCGAACCCCAGGCTTAGGGTCTTTCTGTGCAGAGTTTGCATGTTCTCCCCGTGCTTGCAGGGTTTCCTCCGGGTACACCGGTTTCATCCAACAAATTAGGTTGATTGGTGACTTTAAATTGCTTATAGGAGTGTGTGTGGTTGTGTGTTTGTGATGGACTAGCAACCTGTCCAGATTGAACCCCTGCCTCTCTCTCAATGTGCGCTGGGATATGCTCCAGCAGACCCCTGTGACCCCAAGTTCGGGGTAAGCTGGTATAGAAGATGAAAGAAAGAATGTTCATTTAAAATGATAGGACAGATGAGTCAGGACATAATTATGAAGAGTGACTTGCTTTCCAGCCAAAACGAAACCATTATTTATTTTCTTGTAATTAATTATTTTAATATATAAAAATTTAAACTAATGAAGCTATTAAATCATGTCATACTTTTGTTCAAACAAAAACAGACAACCCCCCCGCCGCCGCAAAAACACACAGAATCTCTGGTTTTGCTCGCCAAGAGTTTAATGCTTCACTTTATACAATTGATTTTTTTTGATGCAACCAAAATAAATTGTTAAAAAAATGACAAAGAAAACAAAAAAATAATACAATAATACACACACTCTGCAATTAATATGCCCCAAGCATTCACATTAATCACTTCAACTCATGTTTGTTAAATATATATATATAATCTATGTATTTATATATAGTCATGACTTCTGTACAGAGAAAATCAGGCTACAAATCATGTTTCATAAGTTTACCAATACAGGCCACTGTGAAAATGTTTTATATCATACAGTCAAGTCTTGTGAGCAGCCGTAAGGCTTAAAGCCACATGTTACATGCTTTGGCTGTCGTCTCTCATTGAAAAAAGACAGAAGCTGAATTATGTATGCAGAACAACAGGTCAAAGCTTCATATCCAAATTGTTTCACATTTGTTTTTAGAGTAGCAGAAATAGGGAGACTTCATGGTCGATAATGAGCAGTAGGATAACAACAGCAGAATAAAGTTACAGTAAAAAGAGGGTTTAACATCGGGTCATGTTCTGAACCCAGTCCTAATTATTTTATCCCACAGGGATGGGGGGAAAAAAGCAGTAGTTTATACCAAAAGCCAAAAGAACATCAAGAATAAATGACAAAAAAAAGGGAAAAATTTGCACAAGAATAAATCCTAACTCAAAGTTTCCCTGATGTCTTTTTTGTGTGCGATTGTAAAAACCGCTGCACAGCTTGAGCAGAATGAAGACTGAAGGATATAGATTGTTATAATATGATAATCAGACAGACGGGGTTAAATTGAAAGAATCTGAGGAGCAGGTAGTTTTTTGCTCCATTACAGTCAAGAAATGCAAATTTCCATAAACCATAAACACGTCATTGGCATTTAGATTCATTTAACTGGATCAGCGTGATAAGGATACATCCAGTGTGTAAGCACGGCCAATGCTCTGTAGCTAATGGAAAATCAAAAACTAAACCAAGTGTAAAAATACATGGCAGGATTTTCAGAGTGGTTTGCTGGACAGCTTTATTCTAAGTATATTATGACAAGCATTTAAGAGGTAAATGCATTTCGATCAACAATCAGTTAAATTAAGATATTGCCCAAAAAGCAGAATCAGAGCAATCTGCATTTATTGTCCAGCATCAAGAATAAAGAAAATAAAGGGAAACAAAGAGGTATTGATATCAATCGATTAATAAGACTAAAGACAAAGTTGACAAAGAAAATAAAATGCAGCAGACTATGGAAAAATAAGGAAGAAATGTACAGGAGAAAATGTGCCAATTGTGCTCACTAACACTAGTTTTTCCCCCTTGCATTGATACTACACATCTAATATCTTTCTTTAAATAAAGCTGGGGAAAAGCAACTTCATAAATTAGACACTGATGAACCTGGATTTAATGCAGCATAGCCAGGTAATTTTTAATGTATTGTAATTGAGAGTTCAAATCTCAAGTGAACTCTGGGGAGAAAAAAATATATGGAAATGATGCATGCTGAAGCACTCAAATTAAAACAAGCGGACGAGTACACTTGAAATCTGCCTCCTGTTATCTACAGGGCAGAGAAATAAGCTGCAATTCCAGCTCCTCTGGTGTAAGTTGTTTTCTTTACAATCCTTAACAGTCTATTAACCATCTAAACAATAAGCCATTAAAGTACACTGTGCTTTATTTAAATAAAGATGAGATCTGTTGCCCCTTGGTGGTCATAATAGGACATGTTGTGAAAAAAAAAACAATGCAAGATTGACCTCCCTTTTTGTGCTACATCAGAATACTGGATTACACATTAACCCAAAAAAGGTGCTATGTGCCTAAATTATACCCCCGAAACAATAAATACAGATGAAATTGATTAAACCTATTAATTTACAGCATGAAAAAAAGGGTTGGGATTGTGCTTTCAATGTGCAGTGTGTACTGTATGGCATATTAATGTTGGGCAGTGTATGTCACAGAAACTGGATCAGGGATTAGACAAAAAGGATACGAGGTGAAAAGGATACAAGAAAGACACAGACAAAGAGGGGGGGTGTAGAGATCGTGTCTATGCGCTTTGTTCAAGCCCAGATCTTTGCAGGCATGTCTCTTAAGAAGGTCTAGCAAACGTCTTAACGCCTGCTTATGAATTACAAAGACACTGTGTAGCAAAACTGTACCATTTTTTTTCAATTTAAAAAAAGTGTAAATTGTATTGTACATGACTGAAGTGTGTTTGAGGAGAAGGCAGAAATGAGCTAAGCAGAGTGAGTAAAAAAATAAATAAACACAAAAAACTCAAAAAACCCTGAAGATTTAGTTTTTAGGAATGACAAAGTTTACTGTGTCTTTTTTTGTTTCTGCATGTAAACATGTAAGCTTGGCGCACTAACTGATTATCAGGCTCACAGCCATATTTGGGCAGTATTGGGACACTTGTTTAAGCATGTGTGTGCGTATGTGTGTGCGTGTGTAAAGGAAAGAAAAGTAGATTTAGGGCAAAAGATGACAATGTTAAAAGAGCCTAAGGCTGACGCAAAGGAGAAACTGATATAGCAACACTGAAGCAATTCATGAGGAAATAAAGAATGGAGAGCAAGCTGGAAAGTTTAGTTCCTCTGATAACAAAGAAGCCTCCCATGACACAGACGAGCTGCGAACTCTTCTGTTTAATTAACAATAATCAACAATAAACTTTGTGCAAAAGCTTAAGCATGTCCTCACCATCAGTTATGGTCATGTGGCTCAGGTTCAAGACGCTGCCCTTTCGCAGTCTGTCCCAACTCCCGGGCATTGCTCCATCTCAAAGAAAAATTTCACTCATAACTCAGATTCTTTTCCAGTTTTCGTTTCTCTCCTCCTCCAAGCGCATCAGGCATCTCGATCTCTCCCTGAGAGACAAGAGTCAATATGAAAGCGGTGTTTTTTTTCTTCAACAGCAACCGAGAGGTGGTTTGTGACAGATCAACATTTTAAGGAAATGTAAAACAAAAGGTGGGGAAAAATGAAAACCGCGGTTGACTAGCTAAGGGCACATAGCCGTGCTGGATGTTCGGCAGGTTAAAGGGATTGAATGCAGCTCTAAATAGGAAAGGGAAAGATACGAAAGATGATTGGATGAGTGATTTACTTCTCTTCAGGGATACCGGCAGCAGTTAGTGCTGCACGATACTGTAACAGGACACAACGCATGCTCTTTACAAAGCCTTTAGAGAGAGGAAACAGCGGAAAGCCAATGTCTGGGTAGCCGCTTCGTTCAGGAAGAAAGCTGCGGTAGCTCCGTCTCCGCTTTTTTGGCCTGACAGACGGCTGGGTCTCCTGTGCCGCTTTGCCACTCTGCTGTGTAGGCTCTGCTCCTTTGGAGCCGTCCAAATCGGAGCTTGCACTGAGGTCTTTGGAGGCACCAAGTCCAGAGTCTTCCAGCTCTTCCTCTCCTCTGGCATCTGGTTTGCCTGTAGGACTGCTGTGCGCCAATGCCTCAGGAACCTCCTCGTCCAGTGGCTCGGCCCGCATGGTACTAACGTTTCGAGTACCTCGATCACATGGGACGATATCCAACTCCAGCCAGCACTCAAGTCGCTGCACAAGTCTCCACCCGCTGGTGCAGAAATGCTCACGGATCTCCTGCTGGAAGACTTCGACTGGATGCACCAGAAGCTGTGTCATGGACTGCACCATCTTGATGAGGGCCATCTCATTGTAGCAGCGACTGTTTTCATAGCCCTCCTGCAGGCCACGGTCACTGTCAAAGCCAGCCTCATTGTAGTACGGCTCATTGACCAAAATCAGGCCTGGAGTAAAACGAAATGTTAAATGTTTAACAAAAAGACTCGTTCTGGTATTAGATGTAGGTTATGTGGCTGATTGATTCCCTGTTCATTAAACTGTAACACATTATCCTTCGTGATGTAAACACTGTGTATGTCACTTACAAATGTAGTATTATATATTTTACAGTGTCTATATTATTGATCTTCAATCCTGTTGATATTTAAGACTGACACACAATGTTGGGTGAACTTATTATTTTATATTTTATTTTAAAATATATTATTTTATCTGTTGTATCAGTCAAGACATTAATTCCTTGGCCAAGGAGCTCACAAATGAATTCTGTTTTTTCCCCAAGCAGATATCTGAGCAGTAACTGACCTTGAATAGAGATAAGAACCTGCAGGAGACTTGATTTGCTTGTCCACCTCTCTGTGCCCTGAAGGTACAAAATACATGCAGTATAAGCTCCTCGAGCATTAAGAAGCATCAAGAAACAGAGGACAGAAATATTTTGTGTACTTCAAAGAATTAAGCTTCTGATGCAAAATACAAAACTAAAGAAATACAAATAGTGCCGCATCTGGCAGGTGTTGAAAAAACTGATTTGAGAGTATAAATTAGGAAGCAGATGTTTTAAAATCCATCCCTAACTCAATACTTTTAGTATTTTTTCATGAATTTCCCTCTGAGCCATCTCAAAATAATCCAGCCTGAATGACAGAATTACGAAGACAAATCACATACACTTCATTATAGGCAGACATGTGAATTTATCATGTGTTTAGGTTTGTGTTAATACAATAAAACTTTTAACGTTATTTAAAAAATGACACGTTTATCCTGACCAAAATCTTGGTAGGTAAACTCGAAACTTACAGGTGAGTGTGTTGTGTGTGAGTGAAGTTGAAGCTAAACTCTTCAGGACAGGGATTGACCACCCTTGCTTTATAGTCTTTTGAATTGCTTCCAACACAACCAAGTCTGTAGCTATACTGTATTTAATGCTAAGACAACGTGTTACTGTAATAAATCCCTTATATCTTGGTTCCAAATACACACTAAATAAATACCCACAATACACACAATAAATTCTTGCATATGTATAGTCAGTATGTGAACTATGGTACCCGAAAAGTGCCTGGGTGAGCTATAACTCGCGTCTGGATTTTAGTGTATGCATATGATGCACACTACTATTATTGTTATATACTTGTTTTATGCAGAAATAATGAAAGGGAATAGGATTCTCTAAACCCTTGACAGTGCACAGACCGTTTTTGATTTTGTGAATCAGTAGCTCTTTATATTTTGTTTTTTTGTCCTGTTAGTTTGCACACAAATTGTACTTGCTGTAGTGAATATATGTTAAAATAATGTGCATCATTCAAAAGCATCAACAAGCATTCTGATATTTTAACCTTATTAGGGCATGTTTACTCTTTTTGAGCGTTTTTACATCAGAAAGTTTACCCACAATGTTTTAATTGTCCCAAAGGTAACCAGGCTGGTCATAAATAGTGTAATAAAGTGTAAAAAACATGGTTCCATGGTGACCTCATATGTCACATGTCCATTACATGGCAGATGTTTTAAGTTCAGATTTTTAAATAGCCATAATCATACTACAATATGTACACAGATTTGTCAAATGTACATCAAGGAAGGAAGGCAAGGTATTAGTGACAGGATGCTTACCTTTCCAATCCATGTGCCTAACAAACTGACACACACTTTGCCGTTGTCATAGAGGTTTGGGTTGAGGCGTCCGCTGCACTGTGACAGGTAGCGGAATAGCGGTGGCACGGCAGGGTAGATATTGGGTAACTGAATGTCAAATAAGAACAGTCCGTCCTCGTACGGTGTACGCGTAGGACCCTTGATCAGTGCAGAGAAAAGGTCCTAGGGATGTGAGACACAGAGTCAGTAAACCAAAAAAATTCTATGCTATTGAATCAAAGGGGGGAAAAAAACTGTACACAACTGTAAAATATCATTTAAATCGTAATGATTGATTGATTATTTCTGTGCTTTAAACATGCTTATGATGTAACAAACTTACCATGCGGTCCTCAAATGTCTTTACCATGATGCCATCAGGCAGTGATGTGGCCAGCAAAGCCATCTCTTTCCTAACTGTACTGAAGAACTTCTTAGCTTCAGCTGGCTGGAACTCCATCTTCTTAAATGTTTGGGTATCTAGAAAAGACATATAAAACATGTCTATTTAACATTTATGTGTACTTGATTAGTTGTGTACCTCTAAAATAAACTTTTTTACAAAAAGGATTAGCTTTTCCGAATTTATGGGTCAGAAATTACATCCTCCATCTGATTTTATATTTTTGAAAAAATAAATTGTTCTAATTCATACCTGGTGCCCATTCGAGCACAGAGAATACCTCGCCCTTGGCACTGGTGAACGTGACACCAGGTTTACCGCCACTTTGCTGGCAAAGGACAGGCGTATCGCTGGGCCACTCAGAGCGTACCGGTGTCTGTGGCTCGGCCGGCGCCGACACCCGCTCCTCTTCCATCTTCTCCTCTTCCACGATAGCCACATTGTCCAAAGTTTTCTTTAGGTTCTCTTGAAGCTTTTTAATGTCATCCAGGAACCGTTTCTCTTTTGTGGGCTTGACATCAGCTGGGGTGGCTGTACCCGTGGCACCCGTTGGTTCAGCAGTAGGGGAGGTGGGTGAGCCGGTCCACAGCTGCTCAACTGTCATGTTTTTAAGGCTTTCCAAGATTTTCAGGGCCTCCTTAAGCTCGCGGAAGGCCAGCCGTGATGTCTCTTTACTAGGCTTCTCCTCACTTGTTGGTGCGCCACCTTCACATGAGAAACTGATTAGTGTTCTCATTGATTTTTACTGCACATACAAGTGTCCTTTGACCTAATAAAATTTTATTTGGTCAAGATTAGACCAAAAGGTACCGTTTTGGTTGCAACACAAATACGGAAGCCATGTAAGTGCAAATGTTTATGATCGGCTTTATTTTGAGGAGTTGTTTTAAATGTTCGCATCAGTAGGTTATGCCTGTAGGAGATTGTTGCATGATACAAGTTTTGGAGAACTTATTAATTCTATAGATACAGAAATGTAAGTTTTGGAGAACTTATTAATTCTATAGATACAGAAATTGTATGCAACATCCATGAATTGGAGGGTTTTTTTAGAAAGCACAGCTAAACCAGTCATTTTATTTGTTAATTTAAAATGCAGTCCAGTTAATATTTCTGATGTTCGTTATCACACCAGAATAAAACCACAGCCTCAAAATATGTTCTTTAGACAGACAGTAGGAAGTTGCAACCATGAACAGTAAAGCTCTTAGCATACGTAAAGCACAGATAACATCCGTTAGGTTTGTGCGAAATACAGAATTAGTTCCATTAATGTACAAGCTCTCAGACTCTCAGACTGCAGGTTCATGTTGTGGGTCAATACCAGACGACGGTAAGAAATTATCGTTACATTTGATACTTGCTCCTTTTTTCCTCTCCTACCTGATGGCATTTCGGGAGTAGTTGGTGTCTCTGTGCTAGCTGTTGCACTTGGTGTCGAGGCTTTGACCTCAGGTGGAACCTCAGTTTTGGGGGTGGAGTCTTGTACACCTGTTCCCGCTTCTTCCTCTACCTGGCCGTTATCAGTCTCCCAGCTGTCACTCTCATCCTCCCATTCTTCTGAAGAGGCGCCACTGGTACTGCCTTCACCTGAGTCGTAATAAGTCTCCTCAATTTCGGACTCAACATTGTAGAGATGCTGAAAAAACAGATGTAAATAGCTATGGTATCAAATGAATGTTGTTAAATTCAACCAATGTAACCGAATTGAAATGTACTTTATACATAAAACATTTTTATTTCTTCTTTCCTTCATTCATCTATACCCACTTAATCATGGGTTCAGGGTCACAGTGGTCTGCTGGAGCCTATCCCAGCGCACACAGGACCCTGGACAGGTCGCCAGTCCATTACAGGGCCACACAACCACACGCACTCGCACTCACTCCTATAGGCAATTAGAATCACCAATCAATCTAATCCACATGTTTTTAGAATGTGGGAGGAAAGTGGAATACCCAGAGGAAACCCATGCAAGTGCGGGGAGAACATGGAAACTCCACACAAAGACCCAGGAAGCAAACCCACACCTTTTTTGCTGTGAGGTGAACGTGCTAACCACTACGCCACCGTGCCGTGTGTGTGGTTATTTATCGCCCTATGTGCATTGAGATAGGCTTCAGCAGACCCCTGTGACCCCGAGTTAGGGAATAAGTGGGTTAAAGGATGAATGAATGAAAAAAGGACGGTTGAGGTTAAGGTTTAAAATAGAATTATGTAACATTATTCATAAACTGATACCTGCGGTAAGACGACAGATTTAGAATTATCAGCCCAGACAACCTCCACTTTACTGCTGACATCAACTCTGCATACCTGTCCAACAGTCCTCTGTACATGTACGTACACAGAAACACACGTCAGATTTGACTTGCGTTTAAATAAGTAGGATTTAATTATACCCAAGCATCAGCCCCAAATCTATCCAACAAACTTCAGGCAATAAGCTTTAGCATATGTAAAAGGGTTAGTTTCTAGAAACAAGCAGCTTTAGCATGCATAGAGAACAATAACTAGGATAGGAGTGTGAATTAAGTTTAAAGAGAGATTAGAGTCCACTGCTTTACACATCAAAATTTTCAATTACATTTACATAATAAATGTATAGTTTTCCTTTCTAGAGCAATACAAAGGAAATGATTGCACATAAAAACTTTGTAAGAATATTCTGAAGGAACAAAGAGCTGAACTCTTGGCCAACATTACAGTGGATATAAAATGTACATTACATCATCATTAAACTCCTCCGACCCAGAGTTGCCTATCCGTATGACGATGTCTGTGGTATGAAAGTGAAAATCGGGGTGATCCGATATATCATAAACGCTGACATCTTCCTCCTCACCGATCACCTAGGTAGGGCAAGACAGAAAAACAAACTAGCCATCTTTCTTTTTTACAGACCCAGCCCAAACAAAACGTTTGCCAAACTGGCTAGTAAGAAATCGATGCAGGTAGTACTGAAGTAGCATCAACCTTGCTGTGGGGGTTAAATTATAATTTTTTTTTTACCTCCACATCGTCTCCTATTGAGTTTAGTTTAATCCACTTCACCACGCATGTCCTGGCCTTGTGGTCTCCTCTTTGAATAACGCCATACACGCTCGGGTCTTGTAGAGCTTGGCCTGAAAATCAAACATTTAATACCGAATGAATATTGCTTTTTACCCAAATTTAACCTGCATATACTTTCCTTCCTTCCTTTTATTTTGAGGTAAAATTTTGATTTTCCAGCTGGTAAATATAAAACCATCTATGCATGCAAATCATAAATGAACTTAATCCAGTGCACCGCTTTGTTTCGGATGAAAGGTTCTACAACAAATTATAGGTTGCAAAAGCTAAACAATTGCTAAAATGGTATGATTAGCTTTTGATTCACTTTTAACAATGCCAGTGTGATCACTCCAGGACTAAATAAATCATTTTCTTTTTTGTGTAGATTAAATAAACCATACCTTTTATTATTTATATTGCCAAGAAGTGATCATAGGAATCAGTTCTAATATAATTATGGGAAACACGTTAATTGTAAACCTGCTGGTGTTTCAGAGTTTTTTTGTAGATTATTTAGCTGTCTTTATACACTGGAGAAAATTTCAATGTCTGGAAAAATGTGGGTGACAACTTTGTAGTTTGTGTGTACATATGTTCAAGGATGTACAACGAAGTAAAACAAAAAATGTCTGCTCATTTTGTTTTAGAATAGACATAGAGTCAACTTTTAACATATCATGTGGAGAAAAACTCTACTTTTAAAAAAAGAATTATGATCAATTTAGCACTGATATGATGAAGTGTAGAACTCACTGCGTTTGTCCACTACGTAGTCTCCAGGGCAAAACTCGTGGTTGTCCAGATGTTGGATTGGGATGAGGTCATTAGAACGGATTCCTGTATCTAGTTTACCATCCTTCCACATGACATCAGCTGAGGTGACTGTGGAAACGACCTCCACAGCCACTCTGTATGTGCAGACAACCCTCACACTTATTAAATTCTAACAACTTTTTCCACTTCTTTTTATACAAGCTGATTCTCTAGATTACTGCAGATCACACACACTAGCTGCTATATAAAGCGGCACTGTGCTGACACACTCACTCCTCTGAGAGACAGCAATGAGATTAAATTTGGGACACAGACCAAAACAGCAGCTCTGGCCTAGCTGCTGCTTTTCTATTTTAGGGGCTCTTTTTGGATCGGCGTTCACACATTAGACACACACACACACGCTTACTGATATTTCAAACAAGGCCAGGGACATTGTAAGACATGAAGAATACCTGAAAGCAGTCAATAAACAAGTCTGCGTGTTGGCTGGGTGTTAAATATCCCCTACTGCAGCTAATGATGAGCAGTGGAAAGTCTTTTACAGATCAGATTCGCAGCATGTGCAGATACCAATGCAAGATTAGCAAAGCTGATCTAAAATAACAGCACTAAACATCTAAATATATTTTTGAACAAAGATTAAATGGTTGAGACAGAAAGAGTTTTTCTGGTATTAAAGAGGAGCCGAACAGACTAGAACAACAACACTAATGCTGGTGCTATTAAACTAGTGTGGAATTTTGACCGACACTTTCTTAACCAAAGCTGTAAATCTTTACCCTCTAGTCAAATTTTTAGAATTTGTCAGAATTAGCTGAATATTGCTATTTATTAACTATATATTTTTTTATAAATCTTTTATTAACTGCTAGCTTGGTGTTTAAAGCTAAAAAGAAAAAAATAACAGAAAAAAATAACTGATGGCCAAAATAATTAAAACACTGGTAATTTTATAAGATAACAATGATTTGAAGTCATTTACTTCTTTTTTTTTGTCGTTTTGTGTCAATAAGTCAATAAGTCAAAATAAGTCAGTTCTGCACACAGAGATCTGATTATCATCATCATCCAATCTGTCTAGAATGACATGAAGAAACAAAACAAACTGACACATTTTCAACCCAGAGGAACAATGACAACATCCCCATGATTTGAGAGACTAACCTGAAAAGCTTTATTACTGTTACATTTTTGCACTTGTGTAAAATGTGGATGCCTTCGAAAATAATGTGATTCGTTTCATTGCCAACTCATTTTAGAAGGTTTGGGTCACAGCGCAGGGTCAGCTATGATACAGCACACCTGGAGCAGTTAGGGTTAAGGGTCTTGCTCTGGTGGGGCTTAAAGCCAGTTCTTCCTGATCTTTTCATCAACAACTTACTATCTTAACCATTTGATCCACCACTGTCACTCATGTAGCTTAAAACATTTTAAAGCTGGTAAAATTGCTAGTGTTCTAATAGAAAGTCACCTGAATGACTTGTTTTAGACTTGTTGCAATTTCCACTGATTAAATCCAACAATAATACAACACACTAGAGATTGAACTTGCCTGTCTCCTGGTTTAAACTCTCTGGAGAACTTGGTCTTCTTCTTCTTGTGTTTTCTTTTCAGGTTGCGGATAGACAGAGGGATGCTCTTCTTTCTGCTCGGGCCGCTGTGTAGTGAGGCTGTGGAACTGGCTGAGGACGTGATTGAGCTTGTGTCATCTGTGTCGTCTGCGGCATCCTCATCTGATTCCAGCTCTCCGAGAATTGGCCACTGTGTCTGGGGCATTGTGGGCTCTTGTTCCTTTGCTTCGTTTACTGCATTGTCTGAAATAGGGCCATTATTGGAGCGTTGTGGCTCAGAGTTCTCTTTTGTGCAGCTATAAAGTTCCTTTGATTGTTGCTCTGTTTAAAAAAACATTTAAAGATACACATATATTAAAGCCATCAGCAAAAAATGCAGCAGGAGAAAAGCTTAATTTTAAAGGCTATGAGCAATTGCGCAGTTGTAATTCATGCTAGATAAGGGCGTCTACCAAATGCTACAGATGTAAATGACTATGGGACACTGCTTGGTAACTACTACATGGTAGTTCAAGCTGTCCTTATTAAGTCAAACATTAACAAATCAATCCCTATTAGGAATACATAGCTAAAGAAACAAGAGTCAGGGAAAGTTTACCTAGTTCCCCATGTGATTTTAAAATCTTGTTTCATTAATTCTAGGATGCAAAAAGTCATTTGAGAACGTAGTGATCAATTCAATAAAATAGCCTCAAGTTCATTAAAAAGATTACAAAATAAGACTTTCGTTATGAGAAGGGCAACAACAACCGAGACATTTAAATACTCATTTTAAAACACTATTTAAATATAACCATTTTAATTTACATTTACAACTTGTTTTATCCGAGTAGAAATGGAACAACATATGCTAACATTAGTCCTTGTTATTCAAGTAACATTTTGTAACATTTTCTATCTAAACCTTCCTCTCACTTGCCACCGTCACTAGTGTAAAGATATTGGCGCAGTCTTGTGAGACCCATCGGATTACATAAGATCTCAACACACCCCTAGTAATCTGCATAGCTAAAGAAAGAGTATTGTAGGGTATCTCAGGACTGATGCAGAAACCATTTCTTAATATAAACATACCTGCCAAAACAAATTAATATAATGGATTAAATCAAAAGAAAAAGCAAAGGACAGAGAAAAGTCATCTGTCTGCTTTACTGTGAACAATGGCAAAGAGATAAGCCATCACCTTCAGCGTCATCTGTTTTCTCAGCTGTCTGCAGGCTGTTGCCTTGTGATTCTGCACTCTCTGTCGTCTTTTTTCCTGGGTGCTTTTTAAACATGCGTTTGACCTGTAAAACAGAAGCTGTGCTATCACATCACAAGCTGTAAAAGAGGTTATTGGGGGAAGGTGTTAGTCATCCTTTATTCACATTCTTACAGTTCTAAGAATTCAAGTAGGTCTAAAGACTGGATTAGACATTTGTAAATCAAGCAATTTTTGTTGCAAAATTATGTATGTGCATTAGTGCTGCAGGATCGTTAAAGTATGAAAGGTGGGGAGGCAGCGCAGTGGCGTAGTGGTCTTTCTGTGCGGTCCCCCTGCGCTTGCATGTGTTTTTTCCGAGTTCCTCCCACAGTCCAAAAACATGTGCATTAGGTTGATTAGTGATTCTAAATTGCCCAAAGGAGTGAGTGTGAGTGCATGTGGTTGTGAGTGTGGCCCTGCAATGGACTGGCGACCTGGCCAGGTTGTCCAGGGATCTCGGGAATAAGCAGGTATAAAAAATAAATGCATAAATGAACAAGTGGAGATTATAGTCAATTGTAGCACAGTTCAGTGTAAAGCAATCAAACAAAAGAAACAATCACTTCTATAGCTTTAAGACTAACTGTGGCTAGACTTTAGTGTGATTTAAATGTAATTATTCAATTTTTTATATCTGAATCTCCAGGAAAACATAAAGCACTGTTTATTTCATTTACATTTTTATTTCATTAAAGTCAGCTATGCTTATAATTTGTGTATTATATTTTACACAGATGCTAAAGTCATTCTCCCAAGCATTCTAAAATAATAATAATAATCTTTCCACATAGAGCTATTAACAATGTGTCTCTATCATTATTGTACTTTTCTAGTGTGAATGAATTTCCCTCACCTTCCGGATGACTGGGTCTTCAGGTAAGACCGGCGCCCCCTCTGGTCCTTCACAAGTAATTCGTGTAGCGTCCCCTTTAGCAGGAAAGACGTACAGAGCTCTCTCACCCAGTTGCCTCTGTGTATGGTCAAAGTATCCAAGACGCTTTACTCTAAACAGATGAAACAACATATGCTGTAACAACACTGTCATTCAAACTCAGCACATTATTTATTATTTATTGTAAATGTAATTTTACAAATACTCCATCAAACACAAAGTCAGCTTTCAATAGAATTTTTTGGTAGTGATAACATGTAACTGTAGCTAAAAACGATTCCAGCTGCAAGTTTGTACAGTTCTGGTGTTTACTGCGTGGCTTTGTGATTGTCCTTACCAAGGGCAAGACAGCCATTTCTTTTTGTGCCTTTCAGAAACAGGTGCAAATTTGACTCCTAAATATTTTTCTGTAAAAAATGTATCTTTATTTTAATGTCTAAAATAAATGTGGATTATTTTGCAAAGCCTGCTATTTTTCTAAGCAGAGTTACTTAGATAAACTTTCGGATTAATAAGGTCCTAACACAACATATGGGTCATTACAACTGGGACTGAGAAAAGAAAATCATCAAAATGAATGAACTGCAAATCTTGTTTTTTCTGAGAATAATTTGTTTAGCCACTCCTGAAGGTTAACATTTGATAATTTATGTCTATTTTGGTGTAATATAACTAAATTGAGCTATTGGTCTCAATATTCTACTTAGAAAATGGGTATATATACATATATATATATTTTTTTATCTATAAATTGAATTTCATTTTAATTAAGTAAAAAGGATTCGGCCCCCTATAAATCAGCAAGAATTCAAAGTTGTCTTTTATAATAGGCGCACTAAAGGAAGTGCATGCCTTATATACAATTAAATAATTGGGGAAGCGGTGGCCTAGTGTTAAGGTGTTGTACTGATACCAGAAAGACAGGGGTTCGGTTCCCAGCACCACCAGGCCACCACTGTGGGCTTCGGAGGCCCTTAACCCCCAATTGCTCAGTCGCTCTGTGTAAATCGCTTTGGATAAAGGGCCGTCAAAAGCTGTAAATGTAAAATTTATAAATTACCTGCATAAAAGCAACTTCTAACGACTAACGACCAAGACCGAAAGAGCTGTCCAAGAATGTCAAGGACCAGATTAACCTACAAAAGGGCCTATCACCAAGAAGCTTAATGTTTAATTATTGTGATTGTTCAGAAAAGGAAGAAACAAAAGAACTGTTAACTGGTCTGGGGCTCCATGCAAGATTTCAATAATCAATTGCAAGTTTTCAATAATCAATGCAATATTGCAAGATTTTAATTATCAATTAAGTCATGGAGAACGGTAAGGAATCCAAGAAGAAAACAGTTGGTAACACATTAAGCTGTGGTGGTCCACCTGTCCAAACTCAATATCTTTGGCATCAACTCAATTCACTGTGTTTAGAGGATGAGGAATGCCCCCATGACCCCAAAAACTCCCTCCTTGTCATAGATATGTAGGTGTAAACACTTTGCTTCGGTGGTGTTTTGCTGCTAAGGGGACAGGACAACAACGCATTTAAGGGAAAATAGACGGTGCCATACTGTCAAATCTGTCTGACAAGATGGGATCTCCTTCCCTCAGCTACGGCATTGAAAATCATGGAGGGGTATTTCATCATGACAATGACCCAAAAAACATGGTCAAGGCAACAAAGGAATGGTTAAGAAGAAGCACATTAAGATCCTGGAGCGGCCTAGTCAGTGTCCAGACCTTAATCGCTTAATTGTCAACCTCAAAACCCCAACGGCTATAAAAGGCTTTGCAGAGACGGGAACAAAATCCCTTCTGAGGTGTGTGCAAACGTAGTGTCCAACTTAAAGAAATGTTGGGAATGACTGATGGTGCCAAATCCCTTATCTGACAAGTCTTGTTTTGCAAAGGGGATTTAAATTCTTATTTTATTTACAAACCAAGTACACAAAATTGAGAAACAGAATAAAATCTGTATTTTATTGTTATAATATATCTGCTATTAAAATCATAAACCGATCATTTCTCCGTCAATGGGCAAACATGCCAAATTAGCAGGGAATCCCACAAATTTTCCCACTTGTGGTAACTTGTTCTGTTAGACCTCATTTGAGAAACATTTTATTGGTATTCATCATTTTAGACACCAATAATGAGACATGTAAATTACTTATTATTAAGCATCTAAAAAAGGTCATACAACAATTTTTTTCCCAGTTTAAAAAGTAACCATTTAAAACACAAACGCATCTATATGCACTTTTTAAAAAATTTTATTTAATATTTTAATTGTATGCAAATCGAAAACTGTTGAATTAAAAAGTTGTCCAACAGCCAATTTTTTTGCTGCTTCGATTATTGTACATGACAATCTGCTTATTAATGATACTTTAATATTAACACAAAAGATGTTTGAGCATGTTAATTGTATTGTACGGAAATACCGTTACAACCGAAGTTGTGCGTCGTGTGCTTTTAAATGTTGCTATGTAGTATATTTGGTATAGAATCTTAAATGTGCTTAAAACAACTTTTCCACCCTAAAAAGGAAGAAGCTAAAATATCCTTCTGGAATAGAGTTTGTTGCAAATTATAGGTCTAACCGCCACTATAAAAAATCTATCACAAGCTACAAAATATTTTGTTCAAGTCTTACTCATTACTATTACATAAAGTTTCTATGATAAACCCTGCAATAATTTTAGTTATTGCATGGCTTTTAAAATGTATTTATTGTTAAACGTGTGGAGTAATTGTGGAATTACAGATGTATTCAACCTTAAGGTCACTGCAATGGAAAACTGAATAGCTATAACCCATGCAAAGAGGATGAGCGTGTATTACTGCAATGCTGCAGGGCAAAATTTCAAGCAGATTATCAGAGCTGTACTGTAAGTAACACCACTCTGACAGCACTGCAGTGCAAGACATTTATTTAAAAGCTAAATGTGTGGCACTAGAGTACAGAGCACAACACAGACTATAGAATATGTACACTACAACTTGAATGTGAATGTACAGCTTGTGTCACATTGTAGTCCAAAATGTCAATATTTGTATTATTTTCCACCCTCACCATGCCTGACTCTAGGCAAGACACACTTGTCTTTGTACTCCTCGCCTGATTTTTGTCACACAAGAGGCTTTCATCTGGGACGACAGAAATGCAAACTAATTTGGTGCAGTGTGCAGCGGCAGTCTTCTTGTGGCTAATGTTCATAAAGAGCAACAATTCTTTTTCAGATCCTTAGAGAGTTCTTTGCCATGAGGTGCCACGTTAAACTTTCATTAACCAGTATGAGAGAGTATGAGCAATAACACCAAATTTAACACACCTGCTCCCCATTTACACCTGAGACCTTGTAATATTAACAAGTTTCTTGACAACAGGGAGGGAAAATGGATACTTGGACCCATTTTAAAAATTCTCTTAGGGATATACTCACTTTTTTGCCAGGGTTTTAGACATGTATAATAAATATGTACAAGACATACTGTAGATAATCTTAAAAGAGACGATCTTTCAAAGATAAAAATTGTTACATGTGCAGTTCTAGAGCTGGATTTTAAAAGTATAGGTAAGTATTATGCATTATAAAAATGTTGCCATGCAAATATTTAAAATTACAACCCAACATCATTTTAAATGCAAACTATAAGTGGGGTCAATTGTACACTCAAATGTATAATTGTTTTTACACTTATAAACACATTTAGCAAAGCATTTTAAAGGACCTCTCCTAGAACAGTACCTTGATTTACCCAAGTAATTATTAGAGTTGTGCATTGGCAAACAACTAGCTAAAAATATAACAAAATCGAAGTCAAAGGTGCCAAGGTACTTGGTTTACAACCAAGCTTGCTTCTATGACGATGGCCATATGTTTAAATATTTATTTTAAATATTAATGTTATATAAGCACTACAGTATGAATTCCTTTAGATAAAGTTGTATTTCGGATGGATGTATGGAGAGATAACCAGTAACATTACCAGCTTCTTTCTTTTAGTCTGTGTAATGGTGGAGGTACCTGCAGAGGTTGTCCTGCATGATGGTGGACGGAGGGGGGAAGACACTGTCCGAGCCTTGAGGGGAGTAGCTTTTAGTGATCCACGTCACTTTGAGCTCAACAACCTGCACCTATTAAAACAGATTGCAACAGTTTTGCAAGGGGTTTTGTGTTTAAACAGATGCTTATCTCCAAAGGTCCAGGTTTAAAGCAAAAAACTACTGCAACAAAAAATATTTTGTAAATTCAATTTGCTTACAGACATTTTACATGAAATGGTGTAGTATGCAACAAGTGGAGATGATTATAATTCAAATAGGCACTTTGTAAAGATGAGCAGATATTTGATTTAACACCTACCTCTTCTACCACTACTCTGAATTTGCTCTTCTTGCTGAGGACAGGTTTTACGCCATACAGCCACTGCACATTGGAGAAGACCTTAGCCGGCCCGATAAGGACCTGACCCGGGTAAAAGCCGTATGCCTCGTCAAAAAACAGCCCCTGACATACAGCAAATAATAAACACAATTAAGCTATGGATTACAGAGTTAAACAAATAGTAATATATCCCTGAAATATTAGGCACCAGCAACTGTTAATAGAGGGTAAAAGAACCTATTAATTCAGAGGTGTACACTCAAGTCATCATAAAGCTATTTTTAGGAGTCCACTAGGAGCAATCTAGTGCAGTCCAGTTGTCATGTATCAGTTGTTGTAATAGAGTATAAGAGAAAAAAAGGAAAAGTTTAATAAAATGGCTAAGATTAACATGTGTAAAGGTAGTCAGGTGAACCATTGACAGAAGGTCCCTTGGCTAGAACCACAAATGCTGGTTATAAATGTGTTTATATATAATTATATAAATGTTTTAATATAATTATTATATTATATCATATTATAATGAGTGCTTTATAATGAGGTTTACACAAACCTACACAAACTGTGTCCACTGTTGCATCTAAACACAAACTGATGCATAAATAAAATGACTCTTATAAAGGGTTTAACAGATTCCTACTAATAGTTTTGAATTTATATAAAGATAAACTTTGCTTAATTAGTGGTGCTCTCGGAATTATATATTTTCACATCAGAACTTTATTTGTTTATGCCTTTAAAAAAATGATAAAAAAGCTTGTCTACCAATAGGTTAATTTCAAACAATAGAAATCTATATGTATATTATTTTTTTAAACAGAATTAAATGCATGGTTTGTGATCTCTGTCATCAAGTAGAACTAAATACAATTTTCAAGTAGTACTAAATACATTTATTCCATCTTTGCCTAAAAATGGCTTTGGACTCATTTTCATGAATAAACAAAGCAAACAAAACGCTTTATAAATCATTTGGATATTCTTTCTGAAAATCAGCCTGATGAGATCCTACCGAATCGCTGACATGTGGGTAAACATCATAGAGTTTGGCCCCATCTTCTTCACTCATTGAACATCTATTCAAAGATGATAAAGCATTTTAAAAAACCAATAAAACAAAATGCTACATCCAACTATAATGCAAAACCTAATAAGGTCTGGAAAACGTGGCTTAGATTTCACTGGTCATTAACATTAAACGGTCTACACAGCAGGACGGATGAGGATATTACAATGATCATAAAATAAGTCGCATACAAGGCATGGCATGCGGGGGGGAGGGGGGGTTGGAACCAAGAGGAGGAAAGAATAAATGAGATTACCGTGCTCCATTGGAAAGCTTCAGGATTATGCGATTGCTGAGGTCATACACCTTTCCAAGCCAGAAGTCATACACAATGTAGTCACCATACATAAATGACTATTAAAAAATGAGAAGAAATATTAACTTATTTGATGGTAAACAGATAGATACTGTATACAGTAAAAAAAACACATTAAACTTACCCAGATGTGTTGCAGATCCCGACTATTTACAGGATATAAACAGCAGTTGGTCCCAACCAACTTCACAGCACACTCTGTGTTAATGTTAGTCACTATACCGCACTGCTTATCCTGCAGAACCCAAATGACTTACTGTTATTTACAGCCTAATATGCTGTAATCTTTAACAGCCGTCTGCAAATTAGTTCCAAGATATTTAATCCTTTCAACAAATACCGGATTAAATATCTTGGAAGTAATTTGCAGACAGCTGCTGAAGATTACACATCGGTCCTCTAACATGCTGTAATCTCCAACAGCTGTCTGCAAATTACTTCCAAGATAGCTTTTTTTCAGTATTGGTTAAATGGAATCAAGTCTATTAACGTCTGACAACTGTAAACAGCATGATTTATAAAGCATGTAGTGTGGCAGAGAATTGATATGGGGGGGGTTGTGCACTGTGTAATTAACAAACCAAGGTGATAAGTGGGTGACTCACATTTGAATTCATTCGGCGCACAAAGTCTCGAGGCACAATGGATCGATCTTCAAGTTTCAGCTGTAAAATAGGGACAGAGAGTGAGAGAGAGAGAGAGCGACAAACAACGCACAGTTAGTAATCACTACACATCTTGCCCCAATTTAGCAGGCTGTGCATTGTACATGGCTAAAGAAGAAGGCAGCTTAGCCACTTTGTACAAGTTTCTTCCAAAACCAGAGCTAATGTTGGTTCACCCAGTCATAGTTAAGTATTACACTAAGTGCTACACTAAAAACATTCATCTAAACAAATAAAAACAAATTGTTCTTAATTACTTAATTAAAATTACGTAACGGCAGTAGTGAATAAATCAACTGGGGCAAGCTCTAATTATTAGCTCAAGACTTGTTCTTGCCACTTTGTAAAACAAAAGAATCTCAGTGATTTGTGAAATTCATGTAAAGCTGTAACTTCATACTTCCCTTGACAGTAAAACATCTTAATATAACAAGGTAAATGTTCATTTTTCTATTAAGACAAAAAAATAAGATGCTGGTAAACCAATGAATGCTTAAACAGAAATTTGTTTCAAAACATTTCAAAACATCTAAAATGGTTAGCTTAAAAATAAAGAATAATACAATTCCATTCGGGCAAAGGATATTTTTGTGCAGAGTTTGCAGGTTCTTCCTGTCAAATGATGATATTTAATTGCCCATAGGAGTGAGTGTGTGTGGTTGTTCGCCTATGTGTGGCCCTGCAAAGGACTAAAGACCTGTTCAGGGTGTACCCCTGCCTTTCAACATATGTGTGAGAGAAGAAGTGGCTATAGATGATGAAAATCCTATTCATGAAGATGACAGTTACTCCACCCCATTATTTGTATGATTATTTTTATAAAGCAAAACAGCCATTCTTCAATAAATAAGATAATATATCTTTCGTGTCAAAAGGGCTGACAGAAGTCATTATTAACTAGAAGGGAACAGATCATTTTACATTTACAGCATTTAGCAGACGCTCTTATCCAGAGCGACGTACAAAAGTGCTTCAAAATTGATTGTTAAGCTTCTCAATACTGATAAAATAGTAACGCAATAATGAAATAATGAAATAATGCCCAACAGAAGAAAAACCTTAGAATAAATTATAGATAAGTTAAATATAGAATCAGGAACAGTTCTGCATGTTTGACATACTTCTTACGTTTAAGAAGGAGACTCAAAAAGTGAAGAGAAGCTTGGGTCGACAAAAAAAAAAAAGATGAGGAATCACAACATAGCATTCAACTGTGTAATTTAGCTGTGTGTATGTTTTTCCTGTTTATGTTACCACATCTTGAAGCAACACAGCACTGCGCATTTTGTTAGTTATTGTTCTATCAATTGATTCTATTCTATTGATTTTTATATTTTACATATATGTAATATATAATTAACTTGTATGTACAAGTTAAATGATATGAACAAATGTTTAAAAAACATTGTCCCAATCCAATTCTGTTCTTGGATCCATCCTAATCCAAAAAAAAAATAATAATTTTTTTTTATTAAATAAATTAAAACTTATTAAATAACATGACAAACGGTTTTGTTATTGACATCTCTCCTAAGTTATTAAAATGAAAATATGCAAAACCTCAAACGTCTGTTCTCTCCAGGAAATCCAAGTTAAACATTACAGAGAGGAATAATACCTTTCCTTTTTATTTTTGTCGTTACCCTTTTAGCACTGCTGTGCTGAGCTTCTTAAAAGCGTCGCAGCAAGAACACAGCAATTTTCAGCCAATCAATATGACATTATTCAACAGATATGCCAACACAAATCCAAAGAGAGCACATGAGCCAAAAACGGATTTACCACCTTTTCGCAGCCTGAAGAATCCAATTAAATTTACACAGCCTGATTGTTAATCAATAACTGGAGACTTTTTTTGCTGACATGGAAACTGGCTTACTATAAATAGCCACCAGTAGAGACCAGGCAACATCTTAACTCTCACAGTCACACTGTATTGTATCTTTGTCTCGACAGAGATAGATGGAACGACGTGATTGGCCAGTGATGATGTCATTTATGCAGCCGAGCCGGTCAGGGTGAGGCATTGCTCTCCTCACAGTCTGCTTTTAAAACAATAGGATGGATATGGTTCTGATGCTGACTCCTCAGTGACTTACTCACATGTATTATAATGTGCAGGACCATAACAACCTCCACCTGCCCCCCCTCTTTGCTGCTTGTAAATAAAATGCAACAGAAGAAGCACAAAAGAAGCTTCTAAAATTCCTTATTCGGCAAGTTTTTAAATATTGACCTTAGAAAACGTGCATGGAATCAGGATAGACTCTCGCAGACACAAATTTTTTTTGTGATTGCATTACGCCTATATATTATATTAAAAAAAAGTCTTTGTGTACGGATTTTGCATGTTTTTTTCCCCAGGTACTCCAGTTTTTTCTCACACAGTCTAAAAACATGTACATTAGGTTGATTAGTCATTTTAAATTGCCAATAGGAGTGAGTGTGGGTATGAGTGGTTGTTCGTCTTCTTGTGGCCCTATGATAGATTGCCGAACTGTCCAGGGTGTTCCTCTGTACACTGGGATAGGCTCCAGCAGACCCCTGTGACCCCGACTTGGGGTATAAACAGGAATAGAAGATAGATGACTGAAAATTAAACATAACTAAATATAGTAACTACACTATTTTTATAAGTTTAAGAAACTGTCATAACCTGAACTCACATTTTGACAGTACTGATTTGTTTTTTAGCTAACAGAAAAAATAAATAAATAAATAAAATACTATTAATAAACCAACTCTCTGAGGGGCCACTAAAACCTAAATCACATATCCCCAGAGCACTAAATAAAAGTGATATACTGAAATGTGTATAGACATTATATACTACCAACATTTCAAATATACAAGTTTGAAAGTACAAGTTCTTACAAAAACTTTTAAATGATTTCTGGTAATCTGTAATGTAACCAGCAACTAACAACAAAACAACATCATGTGCTCTTTTCATCATCGAAACTCATCGTTTAAAACTTTAAAATATTTCATCCATTAAATAAATAATATATAAATAAAATATTTCCTCCCCTTCTTAAATATGAATGTCTAAAGAAGCTGTTGTTAATTAAATCAAGCGATTGTGATCCAATATGAATTAAGATAAAACACTACAAAATTCAGTCCTAATTGAAAATAAGCTACTAAATTTACAGAGGACAGAGGAGGGACAGAGGAGCCACCTAACTTTTTTAGGGCAGGAATGACTGTTTATGGCTACTGTAATGCAAATGACAAGAGAAAGTAACTTGTTCCATAAAGCTTTTGTGGTAGGAGTAAGTCAAGCTGTGTTACTGTAACAAGTTAGTTAATATTTCCCGGTAAAATCACAGCCTGCTGTGTTTTATTCCTGGCTTAGCATATTTAACATCATCATCCAGTAGATTTAATTATCCCTAGCAATATCACTTCTTTTTCCTTGCTTGCTTGCTCGCACTCTTTTGCACTTGCTTGCGCTCTCACTCTTTTGCACTCCTTTGCGCTTGCTCGCACTCTTTGCACTCGCTCTCACTTGCTCGCACTCCTTTGCGCTCGCTCGCTCTCGCTCACACTTGCTCAAGCTGTGAGTCAGTGCACTCCTTTGCGCTCGCTCTTGCTCGCACTCCTTTGTGTTCACTCTCACACTCTTTTGCGCTCGCTTGCACTCTCACACTCGCTTGCACTCTCGCACTATTCCATACTCGCTTGCACTCTCGCTCTCACTCTTTCCCACTTGCTCGTACACTCTCGCTTTCACTCTTTCCCACTTGCCTGTACACTCTCGCTTTCTCGCACTGACTCACTCCTGCCATCTTACAAAAGAATTTTAAAAATTAATTAAAAAAGCCACATTAATCATTTATCACCACCATCATGTAAAGGATACTGGTGAGAGATACTGAGAGAAAGGTAAAGTTGTATAACGACCTTTCCTTGTCTGTGAACAAAATTAGTAGGCAGCGATTGATTACACCGTATCAATAGGGATCTGCCGCTGTGTTTGTTTTACTCACTGTGCTAATGAGCAAAACGTTACCTACATCCCTGAGTAAGATAAGGGGCAGAGGGTGGGACTGCAGCAGCAGACTGCAGCAGAGGAAGAGGCACGCCTTGAACTGCAGACACGCCCACACAGGATTTTAGTCCTTTAGTGTTTCATCCCTATTTACAATCATATGTTGTGGCTTGAATTTAGTACAATAAAACATGCAGCATGAAGATTAAAAGGAGACGACAAGCACTATATTTCATTGTGTAAACAATCTACAACCAGAATAAAATAAGAGCACATATATTTAAAAAATAATAATATATATAAATAAAATCACAGCTCTCTAGCCAAGATTAAAAAAAAATCTGTTTCACTGATAGAATAATTATTACTGGAAAAACAAAATCGATTATGGTATTAATTAAAACATAAGATTTAAATGTTGGACTTGCTAGGTAATAAGCGGGTATAGAAGATGAATGAACAAATGAATTTTTTAGTCTGTAACTCAAGGTGTGCCTTGAGACTTTCTTTGTTCTGGCACCAGGATTGTGGAATTAACTTTATCACAACAGAGTCACTGGCTGTCTTAAGGAGACATTTGAAGACCCGCCTCTTTCTAAAATACCTAGCATAGAAAAAAAAACAAACCTATTGCAGCTGTAAATGTAAATGTGAAAGAGAATCTCAACAATGACCAAAGCCACAAAAATTAGAGCTCATTATTTATGTTTTAAAAAATCGTTTCTTAACAAAAACAGATTTCATATTTGGCCTTGAAAAAATTATATAAACGACAATCACAATATTATGATAAAAAGTCTTAAAACATTTTTTGTAATTTGCATTTACAGCATTTGCATTTAACCAATCAACTAAATGCTTGTTTTATTTTGCCTCAGGCAAGATCTTACAGATTAATCCAAGTGTAATACAGTAGTTTATTTACCTCATGTAGGGTGATGCAACTGCACCTTTTGAAGCCACATGAGGTACAGTTAAGGTAAGGAAACAAGTGGAGGACAGAGCGCACATTTCAGCACAAGGGCACACCCGCACACAATCGAAGCATTTGGGTTTACGACACACGCATGAGCTCACACAGACGCACACACACTTACACTGATAATTGTATAGACAAACGTACATGAGCTCACACAGACGCACACACTCACACTGATAATTGTATAGACAAATGTACAGCAAGAGAGAGACAAAATTCATCCAATGGTTGAAATATACATCATAGTAGGATCAATTAATTATATACATCCTATACACACTATATGACTAAGTCAAAATCATATAACGTGAATAAATATAGTTAACGGATCCTACTAGGTTTTGGTTTATTGGTGAAAGTTTAAAAATAATGCTCGCCTCAAACAACCAAAATAAGACCAACATTTTTATTAATGTGATAAAAAGGAATTACCTAAATGACATATGTAATACATTACATGCTGTACTAAATAATTGCTTACAACATGTACGTGCAGAGGGGCAGCGCAAGGGCGTCATGGTTAGCATGGTCTCATGCAAGGGGTCTTTGTGTTTTCTTTGAGTTTACATGTTCTCACCACACTTGCTTGGGTTTACTATGGTCTAAAAACATGTACATCAACAAGTGGTTGATTGGTTATTCTTAATGTGAGTATGATATTTCTGTGAGTGTGTGTGGTTGTTTGAGTGTGTCCTTGCGATAAACTGGTAACCTGTCTAGGGTGTATGCAGAGTATACTGCCTTTCGTCCGTGGTGCTATCTTGACAAACTACATCAATTTCAAGTATACCCAGCAAGATCTTCATTAGTTGGTTCAGGTGTTTTTGATTAGGGTTGGATCAGGCCAGAGTTTGGACAATTCATTTCCAGTTTCCGCCAATAAGATATTTTTAGGCATTTACGCAGTTTTTTAGTCTGAGGCAGGTTTGGTCGACATATACTGATGACAGATGGTTATAATTGCTACCAGATAAATTCATATTTTTTTTTCATTCCTTTTTAACTCACAGCTGCGCAAGTCTGTTACATCAAACCTGCCTATTTTTGCACAACATAACTGCATTCAATACATGACAAGAGAAACATGAGAAAGCAGCACAGAGCCTTAAGTGGAAGACTTAACAAGCTGGGTTTACGCCACACCACCGCCTAGGAGGGCCAAAAGGACTTGGGTTCAAGCCCCACCACCGTCAAGGAAGACCAGGAAGACCTAGGTTCACCACAGCTAAGTAATTCACCGCCGGGTCCATGAGAAAAACCCTTAACCCTTCCTGCTTTAGAGGCACTGTATTATAGCTGACGCTGTGCTTTGACCCCACCCTTTCAAAGTGGTATTTGTGAAGAAAAACATTTCACTATGTTGTACAGTGTATAATTATGTATGAGACAATTAGAAATTGAATTTATTTATTTTGGAATTTACTTCCTGGAAAAAAACCCTGGTTGTTCTACAGAGTTAAAGAGAAAAAAACAACAAAACACACATTATAGTGTATAAAAAACGGCAGCATATTGATTCTGGTTCACACCAACCTACAGCATCTGTGAACACAGCAATGACGCAGCAAACAGTGAGACGGAGCTAACTCACTCCTAGTTTTTGTCTGACAACATATGCTGAGGGTTTTGCTGCATTTCTTAAAAATCTGACTTTTCTCACCAACAAATGTTATGATACATCCTCTTGCAAGCGAGCATGTAGGGCAGAGGCGTTGTGGCCATCACACCAGCCTGTTTTTCACCATTTGTAATATTCACAACAAAAACTGTCTTATTATGCTTTCCTTCTAGCTAGTCTGCTTTCTACTAATGTCACTCTCATTTCAGCTTATGTTAATAACTAATGGCACAATGTCTGTATTTAATGTAGTATAAAAACAAAGAGGTCAAATTAAAGGATGTAGCTGTTAATCCATTTGTACAGGGCAATTAACAATTAATGTCAGATAAATAACATTGGAAATAACCACCTCTCCTAAACCAAGTACACAGAATCATCACAACAGAGAGGCAAATCACCATTTAAGGACATAAGTGGCATTTTTAGCATCCACTTTTAAATCTGCCCGATGACTCACGGGTTCGAGAGCAGGGTTCTGATGAGGCTTGGATGATGAATAGATAAGTTAATGCTATATTATTTGCATGCATGGCACAGTGTAATGGCTATGTTGGTTAGGACTTTTTTTAATTGCTAATGCTATAATATATAGTGGCAATCAGTTTTATGGGGTTTGAGGGCATAGTTAACTGCAGTTTAATAATTCACACCATTTTTGGTAAAACAAATAATGTGATAAAAGGATGCTGGCTAAATGGCATAAAAAAAAACATTTTCCCTCTTTTTGCCACCAAGGTGCTGTAATGAAATTCCCATCAATGTCTGTTAAAGTGATTTGTATAGCCCCACTTCTTTCTTTAAATATCCAAATTAATACTTGTTTAGAAAATCTCTTGTTAAACTTGCAGTTTGAGGCTTATGGGACCTACAGTTTTTAATCTAAGAAACCAGTAGAAATCTATGTATCCATCCATAGACTCACTTTTGTACACTGCTCTTGATTAGAGCATCTACCAAATGTTTTGAATCAGATGGAATTAAACAATATTACTAATTCAAGGAGATAAGTTAAGGGTTGTATACATTACCGATAAAATTCCATGACTTTGAGGAAAAAGTCTCTCACACACACACACACACACACACACACACACACACACACACACACACAC
>JAOTQW010000009.1:1417373-1432844 GCA_026260075.1 Sisor rabdophorus
AACCACCTTAATCTGGCTTCCCTGGCCTTCCCCCCAAAACACCCAACATGCGCCGGATGAATATTATTCTAAGTAATGTGTATAAAGGGCGGCTCAGAGGCGTAGTGGTTAGCACGGTTAGTTAATGAGTGTGAGTAAGTGTTTATGTGGTTGTTCATCTCGGTGTGGTCCTCCGATGCCCTATGTACGCTGGGATAGGCTCCAGCAGACCCCGTGACCCCGATTTACAGTATAAGCGGGTATAGAAGGTGGATGAATGCATGAATGTAACGCGTATTATGTGAGACTGTTAGTGTTTAGAGGTACCTAAAATGTGTATTATGTAAACAACACAAGTGTGCATGTGTGTGTGTGCCTGTGTTTTCCCAGTCAAATTTAGTCTCACGTTTAATCGTGGAATAATAATGAATTCATTCGTTTATCTTTTATACCCGCCTATTCCTTAACTCGGGGTCAAAGGGGTCTACTGGAGCCTATCCCAGCACACAAAGGGCAAAGGCAGGGGTACACCTTGGCAGTTCGCCAGTCCATCGCAGGGCCACACATAGACGAACAACCACACACACAGGAAGACCCGGGAATCGAACCCGGGAAATGTAAAATTATATGTAAAATTATATAAATGTACTTTTACAGTATTTGGCGAACGCGCTTATCCAAAACGACCGACGTTTATTTTATTTCCACAATAAAGCAATTAGAGGTTTAGTGTCTTGCTTGGCGGTCCAACAGCGGCAACTTGGTGGTGCTGGGAATCGAACGAAGTCTTCCGGTTAACACCTTTAATTACTGATTTATCTAAAAGGCTTGCAATAAACGAAATAAATCAATTGATCCCGTTTTTTCCGCACGTCATTTCACCTGCCTGTCGCGTGACTACCGATCTTGTGGTTACTGGTGTTATTTTGGGTGGCGCTACCTGGACTCAGGGTTTTGTTCTGGGCGGAGCAGTTGCGTTCTGCTGACTCACCTGAAGAAGCAGCTTGACTCTCTCGAGCGGAGCCACGGCGGTTTCTGATACCGCGGCCGCGATGCAAACAGCCAGGAAGTCCTTGACGAAAGCAATCGTGGACTCGCTCATGTTTTGACCTACAGTGACAGCAGCAGGAACCTTCAGTCGGAGGATCAGACATCCGAGTCATCACCTGGAAACCGCACTGTTGAGATGTTAGTCTCCTCCCAGAATCACCAGGACACAAAACACAACGCCCAAAGCAGAAAAACTGCCGGGACGTGACTGCGACTTGAAGACGTGTGAATCATGTGATAATTTTTTTTGCACTTTTTTCATCCTTCAGTAAGCCAAAAAACAAGAAAAGTTTCGATGACACTTTCTTCCTCATTGATCTGTCAATGTTTTCTTCCTCTTATTGTAGTGGTTGTTGATTAATTCACTAATCGATCGTTCAAATAACCTCCTACAGTATTAATAAATAAAATAAAATCACAATTAAATCACGTTTGAATTTCCGTTATGCTTTCACATGTTTTTCATTTTGTTCCTGATTAAAACTGGTTTGAATCTCCGCTCTTTATCGCCACCTACTGGTGTAGGGTTAGTTTACCGGCTGGTAACAGACTAACTTCATTCATTTATCTTCTACGCGCTTATTCCCTAACTCTGGGTTACGGGGGTCTGCTGGAGCCTATCCCAGCGCACATGAGGCGAAAGGCAAGGGTACACCCTGAAAATATCGCCAGTCCATTGCAGAGCTACATAAAAAGATGAACAACCACACACACTCACACTTACTACCATGGGCAATTTAGAATCATCAATCAACCTAATGTACATGTTTGTGGGCTGTGGGTGAAAACCCACGCACGCGCAGGTAGAACATGCAAACTCAGCACAGAAAGACCCAGGAATCAAACCGACGATCTTCATGCTGTGAGGTAAACATACTAACCACTATACCACCTCGAAGCCCTACAGAATAACTTGAATATGTTATTTTTATTTGTTCATCTTCTAACCATCTTATTCCCTAATTCAAGGTCACAGGGGTCTGTATCCTATTTCAGCTCTCTATGGGCGAAAGGCAGGAAGTGATCGCTAGTTCATCACAGAGCCACAATCCTATTAAATTTAGATCACTATTCATACATTCAATTGTTCATATTCTATACCTGCTTATTCCCTAACTCGGGGTCACAAGGTCTTCTGGAGCCTATCCCACTGGTGTATTTTTATTAACCTCTGTACCACCACCTGTTCTCTTAATCTTTAAGTCAGATCTTGGGGTCACAAGCATCTGTTGGATCCATAGGGAGAGATGCAGGTGCAGGGTCAGCTATGGTACAGAGCCTCTGGAGTAAAAAGGGTGGGAATTAGGGGATGGGGAGGATTAAGGACCAAACAGTGGCAGACTTACCAGTGGTGGGGATTGAACCCAGATCCTCCTGGGCGGTAGTGGGGCTTGAGTCTTCCTGGTCTCCCAATCGAATCAATTTGAGTAAAAGGCCTTGCTCAGTGCCATCTTGGTGGTGTCAGGAACTGGGCTCAACCACTGGGCTACCACTTCCCACTTTATTACATTTGTATTCTGGACATTTTGCATAACTTACTTTTCTTTAACCATATCAGAAGTTGAGGGTTAAGGGATTTGCTTAGGGGCCCAGCAGTGGAATCTTAGTGGTGCTGGAAACTGAACTCATGATCAATATCTTAACCACTGATGCCACCATCATTGCATTACAACGGTGGTAACTTAATGGTTTTGGGAATTAACTCTACAATTTTTGGGGTAGTAGCCCAGCACCTCACCCACTGATCTACCACTTTGGTGACACCTGCACCTAACACAAAACCCGTTCCTCCAGGTTGTTTAATTTAATTGTCATGTCGTTCCACGGGCCACATCAGAAAAGTACAGCCGCCATTAATGATAAGCTTTTTTTTTTACCAGCGGCTAATCAGCCGACGCTATAAATGCGCGCACCCGCACAGCAGCTCATTTTCCTCATCCACGCTGCACAGGACAGTCACGCGCTTTTGCTCCAAAAAAACAACAAAAAAACCCCAAAAGAACCACTCGATAGTTAAAAAAGTGTTGTTCTTTGCTGGAGAGAAAGTAAGTTGAAATCATGTCCACGGTAAGCACCCTGCCTTTCTTCAAACCTCTTCACGCGTCCGTATCACCCGCAAGACAGCGGCGTCACACACTTCCGGCCAGCGAGTTCCGTTCCCTTAACACCGAGGACGCGATCAGTGTATTCGAGATCGAGCGAGAGGGTAAGTTATTTAACCTTGTTTATAATATTTTAACTGTTTTTAAAGGTTATTAATCTAATAGTTTAATAAGTCGCCCGTATACAAACTATAAAAATACTTTTAAAAAGTTATTTGGTTTTTCGTACTTTACACCTTTTAGTTTTTAGTATTTAGTTTTATACCGCATCATACTGCCGCAGTCAATAAATGCGTTTCTTTATTCATAATATAATAATAATATGAATAACACAATTATTAAAAAAAAAAGGTAAGACACATGTAATCATAGTATTGTTTACACTGTAGTTTACAGTCATTTATATATTTATATTAGTTATATTCTTAACATTTTAAGCTTACTGATATTTTAGAACGGAAACCCAATTTTTAAACCTAATATAAAGTTGTATTTGAGTTGTAAAAGCTAAAATTTACTTTTAATTAAAGTTCAGAAATATAATATCTCAAACAAAATAAAACAGATCATTTCTATGTTTATAAAAGAAAAGGTAATAGCATTTAAATAAAGCTGCGGTCTTACTCATAATAGTTAATCGTCCATTAATGCACCTTAATTGGGTTCTTCATAAATACATTTACCTACCTTGCTAAAAATAAATGTAGTATTAATCCCCCCCAAACCGCCCCGCCCTCTGATTCCAGGCTCCAGCACTGACTAATAATCTGTGTGCCCTTCTATAGCGTTCATCTCAGTGTCTGGTGAGTGTCCACTGCACCTGGATGAGGTGCGTCACTTCCTCACCCTCTGCCCCGAGCTGTCCCTTGGCTGGTTTGTAGAAGGCAGGCTCGTCGCTTTCATCATTGGCTCGCTGTGGGACCAGGAACGTCTGACTGCAGTAAATGAAACGTGCACATTAGAGCAAAGAGCAGAGACATTAAAAAAACTAGCTGGCACTATAAATTACAATGGATAAGATTGAAACAGGGGCGGTGCAGTCCTGTAGTGGTTAGCACAGTCGCCTCAGCAAGAAGGTCCTGGGTTCGATTCCCAGGGAAGGGGTCTTTCTGTGCGGAGTTTACATGTTCCTACTTGCGTGGGTTACTCTCACAGTTCAACAACATGTACATTTAGGTTGATTGGTGATTTTACATTGTTCATAGGAGTGAGTGTATAATAGTGTGGTTCTTCGTCTACACGTGTGGCCCTGCGATGGACTGCCGATCTGTCCAGACTGTACCTCTGCCTTATGCCCTATTTGCGCTGGGATAGGCTCCAGCAAACCACGGTGCCCCCAAGCTAAGGAATAAGCGGCTATAGAAGATGAATGAATGAATGAATATTTGAACTATTGCATATAATAATGCTTTGGCTTTAAGTAATGGTTTAGTTTTAATACTTAAACTAAAATCCAATTTGAGAATAAGAAAATCTTATTAGTACACAGCCGACACTAGTGCACTAAATAAAAATTTCAATTACTACAATTTATTCCTTGCTAATAAATAGTACAAACCAATTAAAAGAGGACTAAAGCAAAAGCAAGACAGTACAGCCCGAACAGATCTGTTTGCCTTGAAGAAACAAATAGAGTTTAAGCACCTTTGCCTAAGCAAGACCGAGCCGCCGTAAAGTACAAGGACATTTATATAGGAATGTCCATGTCCGATAGGACATTTACGTATACTTGAACCAATTAACCATGTAAAAGATAACACATCGAATAACCGTACAGATGTAAAAGCTTTTACTTTGTTTTCTTTCAGGAAGCTTTGACGCTTCACAAACCTCACGGCACCAAGGTGCACATCCACGTCCTGGCAGTGCATCGTACATTTCGGCAGCAGGGCCGCGGTTCCATCCTGATGTGGCGCTACCTGCAGTATCTTCGTTGTCTGCCGTATGTGCGTCGTGCCGTTCTCATGTGCGAGGATTTCCTCGTGTCTTTCTACCAGAAATCCGGCTTCAAGGTTCAGGGTCCCTGTGAGATCACGGTAGGGCCGCTGACCTTCACGGAGATGCAGGTTGCTGTGCGCGGCCATGCCTTCATGCGCCGTAACAGTGGCTGCTGAGTTCACAAGACTAGCGCTGCTTCTTTCGGTTACCCCAAATGCCAAACAGGGTGGAGGTGAGGCTCATTCTGGCAGAAGGTTTTGTCACAGCTTCTAGTTTGTTTGTGGTGTCTTAAGTGTTTATCTGCATTTGTAAATAAATGTTATAAAACCCCCCCAAAAAACAGGATAAGCAGGATAAAGAAAGAAATAAACTATTTGTGCCGCCACCTGTGATTTTTTTTTAAATTGATTTTTTAAAAAGTATTCTGTTCATTGTTTGAAAGGAGGCAAGGGTGGTCTGTAGAGAGGGTTTTCAGTCCCTTAATCAAAAAATATTTTAGCTTGGTTGTAAAGCATCTTGTTAATTTCCGAGATATTTGTTGATAAAAGCATTAAAGCAGTGTTGACTGGACACCTGACTATACTGTGCTCTTTTTTTAACTAAGATTAGGACAAATTAGCAAGTGATTTCGGAATAAGATAATACAGGTTTCATATGCTGTAAATTTTTTAAATATAATCCACTCCCCTTCCTCAAAAGCATTTTTCCCCAAACCAAATGACGTCATACAGATGTAAATCAAAATAAAACCACTTAAACATTAAATTGTCTTTTACTGAATTAAATGAATCATTTGGTCAGGAGTACCGACCAAGGCGGTTTTGTTCTGCATTATGGAACATTACAGGCAAGTTTGGTACATAGAAACATATTTTTTGGGGCAGTAGAAATCCACCACCCTTGCCTCTGTACATTGTCAAATCATAATATCTTTGATTTTGTACATTTTGTATTTAGAAAAATAAAAACTGAATTTTTTGCAGCTTGTTCTTCCTACTGTAGAATAGCAAATTAATAAATTAGATAACAGAATTTTACTGCATCTATTTAGCAATTTAAGACCAGATCGTTTCCACATACACTCGTTTGAAAAAAAGTTTTTCATTGCCTTAATACATGTATTTAAACCTGATTGGCCCAAATCATACAATCAAAATTTAATACGTTTCTCACTTACATACAATCCCAGAAATGATAAAATCTATTGTGAGAAAATGCAATGCGGTTCATATATACTTGGAACTGGAACATTATACAAATCAAAAAGTATATACATTTAGTCCAATCTCTTAAATGCATGGTATTTTCATGTGATAATAAATGAAACTGTTTAAGGCACAGTACATTTTTTTTATTAAAGTAGAAAAATTTTCAAACCAGAAATGTACAGTAACAGTTTGATTTTAAAACATACAAAATTCACTTATAAAACAATACATTCCAGTTATATAAAATGCAGTTATGTAAACTTTAAGTCTATCCAGGGAGTCAAGTGCTGCGACAGACAGGAAGTACTATTATTTGGCTTGCTCCAATTAGTAATTGTGTAGGACAGTGACTGTCAATGTTTGCAGTGCGCTTTCTGACTACAGATGTGTTGAATGTCAGAACAGCTTTGTTGCATTGTGTTGGTGATTAAATATTTAATTAAAGTTTGCCGTTTACAATTCCAAACCAGTTAGAATGTGTCTCACACTTTCTTCTGAGCAGGTAAAAAAGCTAAATGTTTCAAGGTTTTTACATTTTATTCTGAAGAATATATTATCTGTAATAGATGGCCAAATGTGATAAATACATTGTATTATAATTTTAAAATCATCAATCATTATTATGAAAAACAAAAATTGCTTCACTGAAACAGTAGCTAAAAAACAGAAATGTATGACAATAAATAGGACGTGGTGTTATGTTCTAGAAAAACAATCAACAATTACATAGGTGTTATCTTAAAGACTATCATTTTCCAAAAGCATGTGCTGGAGTTTCATTCCATTTAAATCCACAGCAATAAGCTAAGGCTAACAGAGTCATATTTATTACTAAATAAATAGTTTCCTTTTTATTTTTTCTAGCTCTATTTCATGTACATGCCTTATGTCCGAAACATAAGGCTGTACTTTTTTTCCCCCCAATACATCCACCATACACAAAGTCCCTGTTTAGGTTGTCACTATGAAAAGAATAAAATAAGAAAAGGCAAGTTGATAGAAAACTTGTAAGTGAAACTATTGTATAGTTGTGATGTTCAAGATATCACCACCTTCTGACCAATCTGAATGGAAAATTCATTAGTGCTGTTGTGAAAGTGACAACTGCTTTTAACAACAGACGGTAAACACTAATAAAAATTAAAACTTCATTCAGATAAGAAAACTGTAATATTGTAGATTCAGAAACAGTGTTGCCTTTTTGTTAAAATACCATCATCCCAAGAAGATTTGTATAGAAAAATGTACAACATTGTGGACACCTAACCATGAAGCTTACAATGGTACACAAAACCTGTTACAGCACAACACAGTCCCTGAGCTCAAGGCAAGATCCAAAAAGACATGATTCGCTATAATTGTAGTGGAATTTCAGTGTCCTGCACAAAACCTTGACCTTAACCAAACTACATAAAACACTAAACATACTGTCCTGCTGACTCTACACCAGACCTCCTCACCTGACATCAGTGTCAGACCTCACTAATGCTATTGTGGTGGATTAGACACAAATATCCCCCAGTCAAGCTCCAAAATAAGTTGACAAGCCTTCCTGGAAGAGTTATTATTAGGCTGTTACAACATTGAAACCATAAATGGGCTGTTTATCATCATTATTATTATTATTATATTGGTTTGTATGCTTAGGTGTTGCAAAACCTTTGGCTAGAATCTGCCAACTTAAGACTTAACAACGGGTTAACTGAGAACTGAGTATCATTGAAAGAGTTGGTATGGAGGCAGTGGCACACACTGGTGACATAAGAATTTAAATAAATTAGCTCTTATGGTTTAAATACCAATATGGAGATGTACAAGTTTTATTCATATTAGAGGCATACAAAAATAGCTTTCCTTATCCCTGGGGTTGTACCCTTAAAAGTTCGGTACCTTAATGCACTAAAAGTTTAAAATATTTTTTTTTACAAAAATAGACTCCAAGTACAACGTTATGTACCATAACTTAAGACAAGGGTGTCCAAACTTTGTCCTGGATGGCCAACTCTGAGAACAAAAGTTGGACACCCCTTTATGGGTACAATATACAACAAAAGATGTACTATTGAAAGCATAATTTGTGGCAAGCAAAGTGTATTAAGAGTAGGATGCTATGCTAGCAACATGGTGGTGAAACGAGTAGTGTTGCTGCATTACAAGGTTCCTCAAGAGGCTCTTGATCTTGGGTAACCGTCTGCCAATGACACTGCAGCATTACATATGTCTATAGGTCTAAATAGGTATGGTATGGCACCATGCACTGGGCCTGAAAGTATTCTTGTCTAACAGTTTCTCTTATCCCAATCCACAACGGCCGGCAGCAAATACTAAAGATAAACGAGTTAACTGCTTACACCAACATTATCAGTGTTGTTCTTTCAACAGTGGAGCATTATAAGATCAGGTTAAATAATGCTAAAGTATCCCTTCAACATGTTCACATGGATACCAAGGCATCATTCTTCTGGACCAACACATTTTATAACAATGTTATATAGTGTAATAACATGGCACCCAAGTCAATAAAATGCTATTTTAAGGCAACAATCATCAAGATGAACCCTGAAGTAGTGTTTAGTATTAATAAAAAATATGTGCTTGTCTACAAATATCTAAAACTTCTGCAGTTTGAAGTATAAATGTAACAGATTTATAAATGCCAAAAAAGGACCACCACGGTAGCATCAGAAATTGCTTACTTCCTCCTGGTTCCCAGTCCTTGGACTTCCTGGAATGTATCATCTTGCAGTACAGACTAGCAGTGCCGCAAACCCATTTGTTCTCTGGATAGCAGCTAAGCAAAGCCCTTAGTGTGTTAGTGGCCGATTGGGTCATTATCATAGCGTTCACAGAACTTGTTAGTGAAGGGGATGCAGGTGAGATACTCCAGCCAACTCCAGTCGATAGGGTAGATGTAGAACCAGACAATGAGTGAAGAGAACAGTCCGATGTACACAAGCAGCGACAGGATGATGAGCACACGCTTGCGGTACTTGTCGAAGGTGCCAAAGGTGACAAAGGGCAGAAAGGCGAAAGAAAGCAGCAAACCGCTGAGAAAGCCGAATATGTGGGCAATGTTGTCGATCCATGGCAGTAAGCCGCAGAGGAAGAGGAAGAGGACGAGGCCGAGCAGCTTGAGAAAGGCATTCCACGGCTTCTCCAACATTTGCCAGCCCTGAAAGAGTTCCACGAACAGGCACGCAAGCAGTCCGAACTGAGATCCTGCTGGACCAACCTGCATTAGGTGGAATGACAGAGTAAGAGAATAATTTACTGCAAAATGTTTTAGCATCCCATTTCATACTTTGCTTTTTACCCCCTAATTACTATTTTTTTCCTGTTAAGTTATTCAACTTGCCCCCATTTCCATTCTGATTTCCATTTTATCCTTCATCAGCCCCACTTCCCACTTTCTTGTTTACTCATCCTCCTTCCCTATTTTCTATGAGCTGCTACCTAACCTGCCTATTATTACACTCCTTCCTCAACTTCGCCGACATCATGATTAGTTTTCCAAAGTTGCAAGCATCAGTAAATTTTTATCAATATCGGAGATGTTATCTCAAACAAATTGTAAAAAAAAAAATATTATGCAGGATAACAAGGGGCAACAAGTGCAAACTGTTTCGATCTATGAATGGGTTAAAAAATGGGTGCTTTCACTTTGTTGTATCTATTTGACCTCAATTAATTTATTTTAATAACACTGTACATGCACAAAGTAACAATTATGTCCCAAACCGACAAAGAAAACAGAGAATCAGAATATAAGTGCAGTTATCAACATGTGCCTAAATCACGCAAATGGAAGTAAAGCTAGATGGTTAAATGCAGTCATCTGCTACTTTCCCCAACAAAGTGGCACTGGTGACATGATCACATGCTTGCAATTTAATCATTTGGTTCCGTGTGGATTCCCCCTCCTCAATTCTTTTAACCATTTTCACTTAGATCCCATTCTCTTTATCCTTCTTTTTTACATATTGCAAGAAATTACAAAATACTCATTACTTTAAAAATGTAAAACAAATAAAATACAATAAATACAAACCCAAATCTATCTTTTTTTTTAATGTTTGAGTCAGAGACGATGGCCAGTGACAACTACTAAAACTAAGAAAATGGTATGACAAACACTGAGGGTTTTAATAAAAAGTTAACATAAATGCAAATCACTCATATCGTACTCATATCAGTGCATTATTGTGAAAAAAAATTTGTGATAGTTAGTATTGAGTGAAGCCCTAGAGAAATATGATTAACTATAATAATTAAATCATAAATCGCATTTTATTTTACACCCACATGACAGAAAAGGCTTCAAATAATGGCAGGGCAGAGACACCTAAAACAAAACTCTCAATACCTTTAAATAGAAGGCCACAAATAAACTATAACTACACGTCCTGGAATTGCTTGAGATTGTGAAAAGGTGTTGACTCAGTAGGCCAGACCATAACTCTTTCATTTGGACCTGATTAGACCTGACGTCATGGCTAATCTAAGACACCTTCACAAGGACAGGCACACACAGCTTAAGCCATAGTTACAAAAAATTAAATAGAATTACATTTTTACAAAACCATCCTCCCGCACAACTTATAGGGGCAACAGAGGCAGTTTTCTGCTTACAGCCCTTGTGAAATAAGCATGTAAATTTGCCAAACAACTTTTTGATATATGACTGAAGTAGAAAACTCTACAGTGCAACATTTCAATGTTACAAAGCACAGGCTAAAAAACCTAAATAAACAAAGAAACTTATGATGGCATGATATTTGTTGTAAATAGTTAATTGCATTGTGCAGCAAATTTCTCTTTTTCCAAAGATGAAACGTATGTACAATATGGAACTATACGTACAAAATTAGCCGTTACTATAGAAATTATAATGTATTAAAACAAAAGCTTTAAAAATTAATAGTGGTAGCGCAGTGATTAAGGTTTTGTCTCTGACTGCTAATTGGAAGCAATTGCTTAGTTATATAAAAGAAACACAAGTTGTTGAAATGTTATAGATTTTATTAGACCAACCATGGTATTTTACTTTTCCCTTTTAAAATTAATCGTAATTGTGTTTAAAAGAAAATATGTAAAAAACTAAGTTATAATTGAAAAAGAAAAAAATAACAAAAATGTCTTAATGGCTACATAAATCTGACGCAAAACCTAAGCGCTGCGAGTAAGAGGATCTTAGTGGGGCAAATGAGGTTAACTCGGGCCGTGCTGACTGGGTAATCCGCTTCAACTGCAAAACATGTGAATGTTCTAATAATGAGAAATAACACAATCGGAAAAACTAAAAAAACTTGTGTGCAGTGCTCTGGATCTAAGAATTTTAACCTTTAACACTTAAGAAGCTGCAAGAGGTGGAGTGGTGTAATGACCTCACTTCCTGTTCCAGCTTACTTTAGCTTTTGCTTGTTCAGCATGACATACACCTCGAACACCAATCACCTAGACATTACTAATCCAGGCTTTTTTCCATCAGCACGTCAGCCAGCAGATAAATAGGATTAACCAGAGGTGAACGAGTGGAACCGCGCATACTTCTTAAAAATCCAAACTGTAAGTGGTTTTTATCCATGTCATCAGTGTGGTAAAATTTTGTTAGTCCTCTGGTGAAAACCATCATGCACAAACATGAGTTTCCTTTGTTTTGTGACTGAGCTTGTAAGCAAAATTACTTGTATGTCAAATCATTTTCCACAGTGAAATGAATTGAAATGAATAAATCTATTTCAGCATATACCATGGGAATCAGACGACTCTACTTGCTAATGCACATGTCTGACTAGCTACGGAGTGAGACGTGAAATGCTGAGCAGATGTTACGGCTTTGCTGTGGTGTTCACTACACAAATTAGCTGTTAGATATCTGTACACAGTTGCTTAATGAATGATAAAGATATTGTTTTCTAAGTAGTTGTGATGTCATCACCTCGGCTTTGTAAGGTAGAAAGAGTGCACTGGCCAGGTTTCCTGTAATCCCACTAAAGATGTAGATGATTGAGATGCGTAACCAGCCGGCGAGTTTCTCTAGGTCTCTCAGTATAGTCATCTGGAAAACTACAGACACCAGGCAGTGCAGGAGACTGATAAGAGAATAAACCCAGGTGTTTTAGTTGGATTATATAAAATTCCTAGAAATATAAACAGTAAATGTTTTTTTTCTTCTTGAAATTGTAGTTTTAAGTTCAGGAGTGCTTATACCCAGCATGGAGGAACAGAGAGAGCCAAAGCCGGTAGAACTGATCCGGAATGTCTGGGTTCAAAAACGGCAGCAGGCCACATACCTCATCCAGACAATGAACCTGCAAAGAGACATGTTGTAAAACTTCAATTTAAAATGTCTGGAACACTGAATTACTGGGTCTAAAATAAATCATTGGTATTAAATGCATTTAAACAAATTGAATAAAAAATTAAATGGCATTTTTTGAAAATGGTAAACATTTAGCGGTTTTGCTAAAAATAAGAGCAATGCTGATTAGTAACATCAATACCATTACCAGACTCAGATACTGTGTGTTACCTGAGAGCAAAGCGTAGCTTCCTCATGAAAATAGCCATGCATAAAATCACAGTACTCTCGTGTGGCAATCTCACATCTGGACACATACACAAAAGAAAAAAGAGAAGGAACACAACACTGTTATCCACAACTGCTTCCGCAATAATATTAAACTTTTATTTTAAGAAATCTCAATTAGTAGATTTAACATAGAAACTACATCAAAAGAGTCAAATCAAATATTTTTATAGAGAGACGAGGGAAAACCAAAACTGGAAATGAAGTCCAGATCACTGGCGCTCTGCTCTGTCCATGTGGGTGTCGGCCATATTAAAAATGTAGAATACCAGTATAGTGCAACATTTACACAATAAACAACATAGAAGAAACGGAAAAAGATACCATCATCTTACCTTCCTTGAGTGCCAATGCAGCATGGACGACCCCTAATGGTGCAGTCCATGTGCCGGTAACCAGTGTGGTTCGATGCGCCTTTGTCAGTACAGATCTGAAAAAAATTTCTTTATTTAAAAGCGTGTTACTCGGAATGAAACATTTTTATAGAGCTACAGTGAGACTAAAAGGATTTGCTTTACGAGTTATAATTTGGGGATCTGACCTTGCAACTATCTGATGATTGGCACAGAACCTTAACAAGAATGAAAACAGAATTAGAGAGAAAAAGTTAAGAATGACTCACTGGCCACTGCGTGATGTCGTCAGGCCAAACATGCGGCTCTGCTGAGGCAGGCTCCTGACATGTCCTAATTCCAGGTACATATTAAAAAAAAAAAGGGAAAAATACAAATAAAAAAAAAACCTAAGAGCACTATAAAAATCTCTCACTTCTAGCTTAAGGCATTTCATATGGGAAAATGTTTGTGGACAGCATGACCATACATGGAATAGGGCTGCACAAAATTATTGTTTTAGCCATAACATCCTAATGTGTAAAGCTACAATAGTCACAGGATGTGCATGATCAAGTGGGAACTATAGTCAAGTGCACCACATATGATTTGTGGATAAATTGCAAGGTTTGGTAAAAAAGTGAAATAAATACCTAATTCTATTTAATTGAGATGGTGAAGACTGCGTATATATAAAGCAGATAATTATTATCTTGCAGCCCTAATTTTAGTGATTTGTGGCATCAAAAGGCAAAGCACAGTGTACAGAAAGTCATTATACATTGAACTGATATTTAGCGTTTATTTGAAGTCAGCAGCCTGATCATGTTCCAGCATGACAGATTTACAAACACAAGTGGCCTTTAAAGACACCCTGAAATTTGAATTAACTGAAATGCTAATTACATATAAGGCCCGCTCACAGACATCTTACTGATGCAATTATGAATGGGGGAAATGGTACAAGGTGTTGGACTGCCACCAATTATTAAATAAGGGCATCTGTCAAATGCCATAAATCTAAATAAGCATATCCCCACTGGCAGGCTTTAAAATAAACTAGATACGAATCCTCCATATAAAAACAAAACTACAGTTCATGGTTTCTCCTATTGATTTTGTGGCATGCACACACTACCTGGGGTCTTGATGACATACCGCCCCAGAGGAGCGAATGATATCAAAATTTTCTTTGTTCCATTTAATGAAGGTTGCCAGTGTCTCCTGCAACAAGAGTTGGGAAATAGGTTAAATATTCAGGAAATACAATGCCAGTTAGTAACTAAAAGTGAAGAACTGAGTGCTTTTTACAGTACTTACACAACAACAACAGAATATTTTTAGCTACTTAATATAAATGCTTGGCTAACTGAACATTAATTAAAGGTCAGTTATAAGAATCATATATCTGTCTTTGTAAAATTAAGTATTAGAGTAAGCATAAAATTAAGTAAATTAATTAGCCGAGAGACCAGTCCAAGGTGTACCGCTGCCGTTTTTTGCTGGGATAGTCTCCAGCAAACCCTTGCGATTCTGAGTTAGAGAATAAGCAGGCAAAAAAGATGATTAAATAAATCCGCTAAGATACAATAAGAAATTAACTTTGTTAGTACATAGTAGGTGAATGATACAGAATTTCTGTAAGTTTTTTTCAAAACTGTCATATGGAGATAAATAATGTGTTCAAAAAATTTATCCTCATGGTGGCAGCAAATTTCTATTAAGCCCAGTGTGTGTGTGTGAGAATGGGGGAAAAAAAGAAAAAATAATATTGTCTGACAAGGCTATCAGCTAATAGTCATTAAAAACGTAATGTGAGGTGATTAATACCGAGCAGTCGCTTCGTAGTGTCTGCACACATCCAGAATTATCATTCTGCACACAGCAGCCGGACTCTTTCTCCTGATCTTTGTCAAGTTGCATGCGCACGGCTATCTTTAAGTCCCTTCTAATGCAAGGAGAAAACTTTGCTCCAAGGTGGATCAGGTCTACCTACAAAACACACACCCACCCACGAAAATGCAGTTTTTTTAAATCATCATTTAAGGCTTCAGCTCTCAAGACTATCCAGTACACAAAAACAACTTGTCTTTTAAAAAGTCCTTTGAGGCAAGTAAAATAAAAGTCCTCATTTATATCACATCAGGAAAAGAAATTGTCGTTTTAAAATAAAATATATGAATGTTGTCTTGGGCAGGGCGGTGGTGTAGTGGTTAGGACGGTCGCCTCACAACAAGAAGGTCCTGGGTTTGAATCCCAGGCTTGGGGTCTTT
>JAOTQW010000009.1:1432944-1447523 GCA_026260075.1 Sisor rabdophorus
CACCAATCGACCTAATGCACATGTTTTTGGACTGTAGAAGGAAACCGGAGTACCCAGAGGAAACCCACGCAAGCCGGGGAGAACATGCAAACTCCGCACAGAAACTCCTGCACTGGGTTCCCAGGGCCTTCTTGTTGTGAGGCGACCATGCTAACCACTACGCCACCGCGCCACCCTAGTAGTAACTTAATAAAAAAAAAATTGGCTTAATAATCGGATGGTCATGGTTTTAAGCCATAGCACCGCCTTGCCAATTCACGCTTAAGCTCTTGGAAAAAAATTTTAATAAGATTTTAAATAAAGGCTTGTGGAAGTTTTAATGTAAAGAGACCATCAGACTGACGGCAGTCAAAATACCAGCCTTTATTGGTCAAAGAGGATGTAACTGACATGGAAAACAATGAATTACAGTGTCTTTTGTTTACCATTTTGTTTTTTGGGTGTAAAAATGTAGTCAATGGTCCAACCCAAAAAAAAAACATACCGGTAAGCAACTACGAAGTGTTTATATAAGTTGCGCAGTTTATGGGGTCTATACCATGAACTTTCGTTATTGGTTCATTAGTGTTAAAAAAGGCAACAGGCATATCTAATAAATCCATCAAATAACACAAGCATTTACAGTTTGGTGTGCCATATGCTTTAGACATTTGTCTAGGCTTGAAACTAGATGAGGTAATATAAATAGATTAAAGTATGTACAATGTGGGTCCTATGTATGTCTTTATCACTTAATCAAATTTGAGAGCATTTTCAAAACCAACTCACTTTTGTATTATATCATGGTTATTTTATTTGCTTATAAACCAGCCAAACTCTTATGTAACATTTCCCAATGATCAATTGTTGTTTCTAACATTGTCATGATGGGCATAACCAAGATTTAAATATTTATTGATACTTTAAGTGTATAGCAGGAAAACAAATTAGTTAACCCATCATCCCAGGTAAAACAAACAGCCAAAGCTTTTTTTTTTTAGAACCATTACGATAAATATATATTATTGTTTAGAAAGTAAACACAAATCTCCACAGCAACAATAAAAGCCCTTACATGAACGCTGAATGCTGTTCTATCTAAATTAGTTATTTATTGTATATTCAAAATAAAAAAACTTTGCATACTAGATAGTAGCAGAAATATAATTAACCCTGTTAGCTGTGACATTGTAGTAACATTAAGAAAGATTTCGAGTTTTTAAAAATATTGGGGCATAATTACTAATGTGGTGTCATTTGGCAGCTTTTTTCCTGAGACTTGAGACAGCAATCGAAGTATCTTTAGTATCAACATGAATGAAGTTCTTTACTGTTTTTTTAATCCTCAGAACCTTCTATGTCAGTCATTTCAAGACTGTAAACATATCTAGGAGTAATTGTTATAGCTATAGCTTTTGTATGAAGATACGTAGCCGGCATCTTTGGACGATGCAGGAAGCACTAAGAGGCCTGTATATGGATCTGTCTTGCAGAGAGCTAGGGCCTGCTTGTAGTTGATTTTCTGCTTAGTAACTGGATCCACTATGTCTTTGGGGTAGTTTGACTCTTCTTGAAGCTCTCTCATTATATCATTGTCAATCATTTTTTCTTTGACTGCATCGACTATGCTTGTACGGCCTGTCTGATTAGGGTTGACAAGGCCACCTGTCAGGTGCTGCGCCTCCATGTATCGCATAGCCATGTCTTTAGGCATCCACCCTTTCTGGACAGCCTCTGCAATTGACAGACGTTTTTTAGTTACTGGATCTTCAACCCCAGTGAAAGCTTTCTGAGCATTGAGCAAGCGCTGCAGCTGGGTGGATTCGATGAGGCTTCGATCTGCTGCTTTATGGACAGAATGTCTTTCTCTCGTATTAACATCTATTATACCGCCAGTGGCTGCTTGTGCCTCCAACAACCTTTGAGCTGTTATAGAGTCAATCATCTTTCTGGACAGGGCATTACGCACCGAAATGCTGGTGTTGGTGTCTTTGTCGAAAACTCCACAAATAGGGAGTTGCTCATCACTTGACATGTGTTTTCTATATGAGGAAAGTTTCTGTGTGGTTGTTTGGTTGGTAGATGATATGAGTGTAGATGGCTTACTCTTCTCTCCTGCCACAAGAAGGGCAAACTCAGAGATGTGCATCTTTCCATCTTTGTATTGCTGTAACTGATTTTGTGTCAATTTGCCATCTCTGAGAGCACTTTTAATAGAGTATTGCTTTCCACTCTTGCGATCTTGCAGTACAGACGTCTCCCCATCAGGTCCAAGTTTAGTGATCTCCTCCCAGTCACATTCTAGTTCCTGCAAATTGATGTACTGTTCACGATCAATTAGCCCCTGACGGTAGGCATCATATGGGGACATGTCTTTACCAGTCTCAGGGTCCAGGATGCTAATTTTAGTGGAGACGTTTTTCTCCTGCGTACGCAATTCTGAAGAACATTCCTCTTTTTTTAGGCTGTTTTTGAGCTCACTGATGGTGTTTTCCCGCTTGTGTATCCAATCCTTCTCTTCCAGAATTTCCCTCTCCAAGCGCTGAATATCAGACTCTATCTTGATGCTCTTATGCCTGTTTATTTGGGATCTTTCACTCATCAGCCTGGATTGCTGCTGGAATGACATGCTGACCTCTTTTTGATCGCTCTCCAGATCTCTCATTTGTCGTTGGAGATCTTGTTTTTCGTTCAGAAGGGAATCCCGTTGGCGTATGAGATTACTTTCCTCTTGAGAAGTTGTTGTTTTCCTGCTTTGCAGTCGCTCGAGTTTCTCTTTTACACGACGGATTTCATCCTCTACATCTAGCCTGGCGTTTCTCTGCTGGAGCACCTGCTCTCTAAAGCGAGAGAGATGAGCCTCTACTGCAGGGTCTTTTTCCACTCTGACCACCTCTTTATAGACTGTTTTCTCATAGGACTTCTCTCTTTGCAGGATTTCCAGTTGCATTCTTAAATTCCTGATGTCTCTCTCCAGCCTCATGACATTGTTGCTCTCGTTGTCATAGTCTGCCCTTAAGCCAGTGGTCAGTTTTTCCAGTTTTGGATCCCTTTCGACTTTCAAAACTTCCTCCATAACAATATGTTCCTGAACTGGTGGTGGTGAATTCTCAAGCTCGGTAATGCGGTATTTAATTTGTGACAACTCTGTCTCCACTTGTATCTTCTTTTGCCTTTCATCATTTTCCCTAATAGTCCTCTCTAAATCTTGTATTACTGCCTTTAGTCTCTGCACTTCCTGATCAGCCTTCCTTCGATTGTTTAATTCCTCATCCAAAGTCCTTCCTAGCCTCTCAAGCTCTATAAGCTGCCTTGGATCTTTCTCTAGCTTTACCACCTCCTGTACTACCAACTTCTCCTCTGGTCTTTGTCTTTCTAGCAGTATAAATTTGTTCTGAAGGTCATATACCATTTCTTCTATGCTTCTCCGGGTTTGCGCCCCTTCAAGTACCTCCTTTCGTAGACGTTCTACTTCTTTCTCCAAAAGTGGATCATTAACATACTTGACCACATCTTTGGTGACCACCCTTGTCTCTATCTTTGACTTCTCTGCCTTTAACCCATCTCTCTCTCTTTTAAGACAGATCAGCTCATCTTCTAAGGAAGTGTAGGTTCTATACAGGGTATTGACTTGTTCAGAGAGCCTTTGAATCTCTCTCTGGTTCTCTGGACTTCGCTCTTCTTTCACTACCTCTTGAACCACTTCTTTGTACTCAATTGTTGGCTTCTGAGAACGAAGAGATTTCACATCAATTCGGACTACATTCACATTTTGTTCGATATCAGAGCTTACTTTGTTAGCCTCCAGGAGTTGTCTCCTCAGTCGTGCTATCTCTGCTTCAGTCTCTGGAGAAATCCTAAAGATCTCATTAACAATCTCCTTGATTTCAATCTTTTGTTTAAGCTGCTCAACTTGGAGAAGGCGTGTTTTATAATCAGCCAATGCATTAAGAAGCATTTTATTCTGGTGTCGTTGTTCATCTATGTCATTTCGGAACCTGCTACACTCCTTAATTAGTCCAGGGTCCTGCTCAACTTTCTTCACTTCTTTGGTCACATACTTGGGCTCTATGGTAGGGATGAGTTTCTCAAGACTGGTAATTTGATACTTGATTTGCTCTATTTGTTGGTACAATGCATTGGCCCTTTCACCCTCATCTTCTATTTCCATCTTACATGCCATAACACTCTTCACCATCTCAGGATCTTTCTCAACTCGAACGACCTCCTTCTGTACAACTCTTTCCTTAATAGTTGGCCTTTTTTGCTCCAAAAGTATTATTTCTGATTTCAGTATTCCTTCTTGGTTATCTTTAACTCTAACCTCATTCTTAAGCATATTTATCTCATCCCTTATCCTTTTAGCATCCACATCCAACTGAGGGTCTCTCTCATATTGGGTCACTTCTTTGGTCACCAGTTTCGGCTGGATAGTCTTAAGTTCTGCCTTCATGTTTGAAATATTTCTGTTGATCACATCAATTTCCCTTTGGATTTCAGTTCGTCGCAAACCCTCATCATGGACTCTTCTCTGAAAGTCATTTAAATCAGCCTCAAGCTTTGGATCACGGTAGTAATGTACAACCTCCTTCTCTTCCACACGTTCAACACCTTTTCTGCTCTTTAGGGACAACATCCTATCTTGAAACACTCTAAGCTCAGATTCAGTTTGTTGGCGTCTGGAAATTTCGTCTTCCAGTTTCCTCTGTAGACCATTGTATTCTACTGCACTGTTTTGTTGCAGCTGCTGCTGCTGCTTTACAATCGATACTTTTTCCTCTTTCTATAGAATAAAAGTAAGAGGAAACATTTAATCAGAAAACATTTAATACAGACAGTTATGTTCGAATGTACCATCTCATATTAAATATAGTAGCTGGCCCAATTGTATCACATATTAACCGATACATAGATTCAACACAGGCAAATAAAAAAAATAATTCATTGTGATTATTTATTCAATAATCTTCTATACCATCTTATACCCTTATTTGGGGTCTGCTGGAGCCTAAATGGCAAAGGCAGGAAGGATACACCCTGAACAGGTCGCCAGTTCATCACAGGGCAACACGCCAATTAACTTCTATGGACAATTTATACGCTTTTCATGCTGGATAAGTACTGAATGTCTATATGATAAAAATACTTCAATAATTCATTCTAAACCCGCTTATTCACAAAATTTCTGGGGTCACAGGGGTATGCTGGAGCCTATCCTAGCGCACATAGGGGGAGAGGCAGGGGGTACACCCTGGACAGATTGTTAGTTCATCAGCAGGGCCACACACACACACACACAACCACACGCACTCACACTCACTCCTATGTTTTTTATCTAATGTTTTAAAATGGTAACTCTAATTTAGAGTCACCAATCAACCTAATGCACATGTTTTTGGACTGTTAATGGAAACCGGAGTACCTGGATGAAACCCATGTAAGAACGGGGAGCACAAGCAAACTCAGCATAGAAAGACCCCGTGCCCAGGATTCAAACCCAGGACCTTCTTGTCTTGAGGTGACTGTGCTAACCACTACGCCAGCGCGCCACCCAAAAATACTTCATAAAATAAAGCAACTTAATAATATAGTTTGGGCAAAGGGTCTCAGTGTAGTGGTTACTAATGTGCTAATCAGATCATAGCAGTTCAGACCCTAGCACCACCATCTGCTGGGTCCCTGAGCAAAGCCCAGAAAGATTTTAAAAATTACATTTATCACTCTGGAATAGGAGCTTGTCCCAAATGCTGGGTATGTAAATGTAATTAGATTTTTAAAAAATATAAAAATCAACCCTTTATTTGGACTGGTTCTCTCAACATCATGTAGATTTATACCTGTGCAAGAAGATTCTTTGCCAAGTCCATTTGGTTGAGAAGCTGGTCATTTGAAGCTGATGCATTAGCATAGCGGTTTACTAGAGTTCTCTCCTGTATTGCAAAAAATAAACGATTTTAGTGAATGGAAATCTCTTAAAATTAATTTTGTTGTGGATTATGTTTCACTTGCCACTAGTTGTACCTGTTTTGAAACAGACTCTGCCAGAGTAGGAATGGACACCCTTCGATTGTCTGCTGGTTCAGGGTTTTTCAAGGTAGCTCTGTACTTGTTGGAGTTCACATCGTATTCCTATACAAAGTTGCGACAAATGTATCCATTGACGTCAATGTATTTAGAGCTGGTTTAGATGGTAGGTTTACATCAACCATAATTCTAAGCTTACATTTAGGATATCCTGTACATCCTGAGAAAGATCGACCATTCTGTCCACTTCGTACCCTTTCCTTTTAATGTCCTCTACTACTCTCTGTGGAAAACAACACAATATTTATATTATTGCATTTTTCAGCATCATGAATGCCAGAAAGCTAACTAAGCTTTCATTGTAGTAATAACCAGTTAGATTAAATAAATCCACTAACCTCTTGGGAAGTCTTTTTTGCCTGGATTTCAGTTACAGTGTCCGAGGGTCTGATCTTGTTGTTGGGCAAGTTGTCCAGGAATGAATCAAGTGATTCGGTAGCATTCTGGAAGTCACTATACTTGCCGCTAGCCCCTTGCAAAAGGCTCTCCCTATGTAGAGTTGTGACACAGGGAATATTACTTATTAATTTTTTTATTCATCTTCTAATCCGCTTATTCCCTAACTTGGGCTCACGGGGGTCTGCTGCAGCAGACCAGCGCACATTTGGGGGGAACGACTATAAAGACGACAACCACACACACTTACACTCCTATGTGCAATTTAGAGTCACCAATCAACCTAATGTACATGTTTTTTTGGACTGTGGGAGAAAACCGGAGTACCCAGAGTAAACCCAAGCAAATGCAGGGAGAACATGCAAACTCTTTGCATGGGAATCGAACCAGGGACCCTCTTGCTGTTAGGGAAAACGTGCCACCACAATGCCCACTTATTATTTTCTAACAAAAAAAATAGATTTTGTGAAAAGGTCCTGTTTTAAAGTCTTTTCATACCTGTCTACTATCTGGTGGTTTAGGTTAGCATAACGGTTCTGAAGGTTGTTGACCTGAGCCTTTTGCCTGCTTATGTCAGGGCAGTACTCTTGATATCCCTGCTGGAGGGAGCTGCAGAGTTTTTCTGTAACCTCCAGGTCCTTGTTCAGCTGCTGCATCTCAGGTTGGGCAGCAGTCACATCTTTCTTCAGATTCTGAGGACAAAAAAAAGTTGTCAGTCAGCAGTGATATTATGTCAGAGCAGTACAAAAGTGTGTGAAAGGTTCTAATTCCAAATGCATATATTCCATTCATACTTGCAGATCTTGGATGCGGTTCTGGATGCTGTTGGGAACATCTAAAACTGAACTATCTCTACTTAGCTGCTTCTCAAACCCAGAAACCAACCCGTCCGCCTTTCTTATTTGGTTCTCCAAGTTAAAGGATGCATTTGCCCTGCAATAACATACATCCATTGTTAAACAACTGTGTGAAGATGTGTAACCATAAAACATTGCATATTGGAAGCTAGATTTAAACTTGCTTCTTAATGTAGAGGTCATTAAGACCAGCCAAGCTGTCTTGTTTGTTTTTGGTTTGATTTAGTCTCTCAGGCAAAATAGAGGAAACCGGGCCATTAAAATCCTGGGATAGGAATGGCTCGTATTCTTTCTGAAGACCTGCCCTTTGTTGCTCCAGTTGCTTTAGAGTTGCTGCAGCTTTCTGCAGGAAAAAGAAAATAAAAAAATTAAGCTCAGTGTATTATTTATATATAGATATATATATATAAAGCAAAAATGTGGGCCAAAACTCATCTTTCATTGTCTCTTTTCTTACCTCTTGTTCCTTCAAGCGGTTAGTAAGATCTCCACCGGGGCTAGTGCTGTTAAGTGGAGCTCTCATTCGGTTCAGCATGTCCAGTTCGGCAAGGGACAGGTCTTTGTCCAACTGAAGCAAGCGTCCACTGAGTTCTGTAGCTTTAGGGTTTTCCAGGGTTTTCGATATAGGAGCTGTAGTGCAAAGAACATTATTAAAGTTATATATATATATATATATATCTCCTTTGTGTTTTGCAGTTGCAGTGTGTGTCTTATATACCTGATTTCACTGCTCGTGAGGCCTCAGGCGCCTGAGTCTTTAGTGTTGACCTGACTGCTGCACGCCGTTTCTTAAGGTCCTCTAGTTCTTTACCCAACCTACGCACACACACACTCTCTTAACCATTGCATTCCCAAACACCCTTTTATAAAATACTTACTTTAATACTTTATGTTAAAAACAAATTGGAGTAAATTGCACCAAATTGCTCAAATTACTAATCATAAATTACATTCTAGGATAGATTTATAATTTAAAATCAGACTTACAGATCCACTTTGCCAATAGACTCAGTGTCGGGTGGAGGAATCAGAAAACACACCCCAGGAAAGGAGTTGATGGCCCCATCTCTCGAATGCACTTCCCAGTTCATGTTGTTGCTGTTAGAGTTCAAACTAAGTTTCTCGCCTCGAGTTATAGAACTCTGAAAATGAAACCAAGTGTGTGACAAGCAAGCACAAATGAGAACATCACAGTTATTGTTGAAGTGATTTTTTAAAGTTGTGAGAATTACAACAGGGGTTTTACATCAGGTCCAGAAAACTAATCTTTAAGTGGTTATAAAATGCATGTGGTGCCTTGACAGGGGCGATGTAGATAATCAGTTAAATAAATAAAATGTGGCATTTTTTATATTCTACTTTATTAATGAAAAAACACTTTCAGAAACTTTATTAAACTGTAAAAGAACTTGGTAGAAAACTTGCCATGAAAAGTCTAAGCACCCCCTCCTGCTTAAAATTTGTTTTATTGGAAATAACAGTGATGTAACAGCAACTAGCATTAATGTAATAGTATGTTTGGTGTTATATGGATGTTATTTCATAGGGCCCAAAATTGCTAGTGACACCCCGTACCAGTCTTAGAGTTCTCATATGTTTTTAGTTGAAGTATGTGCTGCTCCTATCGAGGGAAAACAACTCTGTGTTTGGCAATCGAACCCAGGACCTTTGTGTTGTGAAGTAACCCACTATGCCACTACTAACCACTACGCTGCCCAACATTAGACTTAAGATCCAATAAAATTAAGTGAGGAGGAAAAAAGTCACCTTGGATGTACTCCAGTCACACAGAGACTCGACGGTGGTGGGTCGGGTGGGGGCTGTGCGGCGGAGTTTGAGCGGAGCTATGGTGGTGCTGCGCCTTCTTAGATCTGCTAAGAGCTGCTCAGAACGTTGAAGAGGCCTTTCCTCTGCCTGACAGAGACAAGAGAGGCAGAGAGAAGTGATTAAGGATAAAAAAAGATGATAAAAGTATAATCCATATTTAGTGTAGAACTGTTATGTCTAGTAACTGTCTAGTAATGTTTTTATGATTATTTACACTCCTACCTCTAGTTGTAGTTGAACCTCTGTGTTAGACTTTGTAGAGAGGGTTTTGGGGTCCAGTGTGGAATTGAGGCTGGATAATGATTCTGACAAGGTCTCGGCATCCATTTGGTACTGTGTACATAAAAGAGTTGTATAATGTAACTTAGCATATTAAAACATATTTATTATAAAATATATGTGAAATAAGATGTGCTTCATATTATAATTTATTTTAAACTATACATGTTTATATATATATATCTTACTTTAACTTTAATATCTAAGGTTTTCTGGTTGAATGTTAAGACAAATGTTAAAAAATAACATACTAGAATTCATTTATTTATTAATTTACTAATTTATCTCCTATACCTGATTATTTCCTGATTTGTAATTAGCTGTTGGGAGCCGTTTAAAGTGAATGTGCTCTTTTTGTGCTGCATATTGTTTTACCTTTTTGTATTCCTCTACATTGTCCAGGTGTGCTTCCTGGCAGATGCAGAGGTTTAGAAATTTCTGCCATTCGTTCCTTAATGAGTCTCGGTGATTCTGTAACATGAAACAGTTTTACACATGCTGAAACTAAAATGGGAGTAATTGCATGGTGTTATTTCCACATCGAGTTCCAGCCTTGTTCAACAACAAATGCTGCGCACCAACAGTACAATTAAAATTGGACCTCTTATTATTGGTTATACCCATAAATTTGTTAAGCACCCACATGGAAAATTTTAGGTATACTTCAGTAATATGTAGTAACTGGTGGTATAGTAAAGTCTATTATAGTATTTAGTCCATCTTCCCTGCAGAATAGGATAATATCAGCTCTAGTAAACAGTTACAATGAAGTAAATACTGTAGTATACTTCCAGAGATGGAAAGTCATAAAGTAGAAATACTTGGTTACTGTACCTAAGTAGATTTCTGGTATGATTACTTTTATTTCACTATTTATTTTTCTGGCAACTTTTACATTAATGTATTACATTTTTTACACAAATATCTGTACTTTCTACTTTCTCTATTTTTGACTTACTTTAGTTTTAATCTTTTTAATAGTCTAAACTATTATTTTTTTCGATTTACACGCCTTTTAAATCAATTTCTGCTTTTGTTATTGCACAGTAAACATTAGTTAACCTACTAAGTAGATATATTTGTACAGTTAGCCAGCTCTTTTCAAATTAATTAATGATTTAACTAATGATTTCATGTATAAAAAAATGTACCATAGAATCTATATCATAATTGTGGTAGATGATTAAATTTTCTTTACTTTTTTTGTAGTTGATTTACCTTTTACTTTTGTGTCATAACCCATAGTTCTTTTTATAATTTGATTCGTAAACTATCATGTAATAGTATTTACTATAGTATTTAAATTGTATTTATACCCTGTTAATGTTTACGCCAACTTTAGAAAGAACTGTAGTGAAATGATCAAACATATTCCAACCATGTGTTCCAGAAAGAATTTGAATTTCGCTGTCTTACCTGAATGGTTTTGGCTGCAGGGTGTTTCATCTCTATAAGACGATCTCCATCATCCTGCAGCTTGTTCACCTCGCTCTCATGAGACAGTAGGCTGTTATTTTTAAAGTTCTACAGCCAACGACATAGAAAAACACAAGTTTTTTTTTTTCAAACTTAAACCTTACAGTCTAGGTATACTGTATGGCCAAAAGTATTTCAGCTGATTGTGGAGCTGTATGAAATTACTCAAGTTATCATGTGATCATAAATGAAGGCTTTGGGCGGTAGACCTAAGTACTACAAACACTACACAGCATGTCCTCATAAAGCTCAGGGGATTTGTGCACAGTGGCATTGTCATGCTGGAACAGTGTTTTAGAACTTTTCAAGGTAGGATAAATCTTAATGCTACAGTGTATAAAGATATTCTAGTTGTGGGCTAAAACTTTATGGCAAAAGTTTGGTTAATTATGTTGTTAAAGTATTTACAAATGTTTTGATGATACAGCATTTTGGTCATACAGCTACTAAGACTGAATGCACGACTCGAAAGCCTTACCTCATAGCGACGCCGAACGTCAGGCGGGTCCACCATGCGGTCGCTCCAGTCTTGTTGGAGAATCTTGGCCTGCTCGTCGCTCAGATAGCCTACCTCTTTGTTACAGCTATGCATGTAATCGTACAGACTGTTTAGGTAGTGTTGGCGCCATTTGGAGTTGTCCTGCAAGCCGCAAAAAGAACATGTAGTTAGTGAATTTATTCTTTAACATTAACAACACTGATAAAGCAAATGTATAGATTGTTAACGATAAAATGTCTTTATAAAAAAAATAACCAAACATTTACATTTTAAACCAGTAATTTGCTCGATATTTGAAGATTCAGGTATGGGTTAATAGAGTTTTTTGGACACTGTCACTGTCTAATTGAAATTTACTATGATTTACTTTACTATTGAAAATGGTCAGATTTGCAATAAAAAACATTTTTCTTTAATTCCAATTTTTTTAATTTTAACAAAAAGAATAATATCTTACCAAGAGATTGGAGTATTGCTTTTTCAGTTCAGCATATTCCTCCTAAAACATAATTCATAGATTAAATAAAGGAAAAAAGAATCAAAGAGCTTTTATATATTTGCTATATATGTTAATGTATTGTGTGGTGGGATCCTAGTTGACCTTAGAGCTGGTGCTGTCTGGGCTTAGCTGGGTACTGTAGGCTTCGATCTCCTTGTGTAGTATATTGTGGGCTGCAATCTGCTTCTCCAGTTCAGCCATGGTCGGCCCATATGCCTGAGAGTTGACCTCTTTCTGCAACATACATGTATAATATATATAAGAGGTGCAGAGAAACTAGTAATACGCAGCTAGGAGGCTTAAGAGTCAATTGAGAGCCATAAAGTGTTCTTTCCAAAAGAAGACACAAGAAACGCAATCCGCATTATGTAGTCATTTGGCTCCAGGCAGGAAGCCTTGTTGTTTCCCCTTTATAGAGAAATAATAAAAATGATCATCTTTCTTTTTCTTCTTTATTTGACAATAAACCAGAGCAGTAGCCTTGATGCCTCCTATCAGTTTGTATACAAACAATATGATAGACTGTTTTTTCCTTTCAGTATTTTAGTGTTTTAATGTTTATTCAGTTTTCCAGCATGAAAGTCTCTTACTCTTCACTCACTCAGACATACATACATACATACATACATACATGAGGTGCAAGAGCAATATTTATTGAAATAGTTGAGTAATCATTGCTATTTGTGTCTTATGAGGCATGGAAAATCAAAGAAAACAACAAACACTACACCGCTCCTTATTTTTGGTGTGCAATCCTAAGACACCACAAGCTCTGGAAGCCTAACAGAAGATGGACATCAGGATTTGCACCTGCTTACCTGTTTCTGGTTAAAGACTGGGATCCAGTTGATGCGTGGCTGCAGGCCAATCTCATTGATCTGTCTGTAAAGCTCCCGGTAAAACACGCAGTCTTTCAGCCAGCGCTCATGAAGTCGACTCACACTAACACACACACACACACACAAAAGCTTTAGCTTGATACCACAAGAGGTTATGCAGATTAAAGTCAATACAAATATACAAATACTTAATTTTGGGCACTACGAAATAATATATGTTTGGACTAATTAAACAGATATTTGGGGCCAAAAAAGGGTGTGAGTAATTAGAATCATTCTTACTTTCCTTCACTGCAAATATTATACAAAAAATAATTATACATGCGCCATCTAGTGGCTATTCATTAAACCAGCATGTGACACATTTGTATTATATATTAATAACATTCATTCATTCATCTTCTATAGCCTTAATTCAGGTCGCCAGTTTATCGCAGGGCTATACACACACACACACACACACACCTGGGTGCAATTTAGAATAGGATAATAATAGTAATTTGCTTATAATAAACCAGCAGCAAGTTACATTTCCATCTAAATCTATTTCTATAAATAGATAGATTATAGAACAGTGTATATTTAACATGCAATAGTTGTCTGAAAGTATAGATAAAGATATTGGTGTTTAATATCGTGAATTAAATTAAAAATACGCAAAACAACATTATAATATCATCTATTTACTTGTTTATAAAAATATAAACATATAAAAAATTCTGTATATTAAGCTACCTTAAAAAAAGTATAATTATGATTAATCCTATTATTTGATTGATAATAATAATAATTTTGGTTTGAATTTTTTCATGATGGTTGAAAAGTCTGTATGTGACATCATATTGTGACATTATAACCATGTAACATCACTGACCAACCGGAACTTGTGTTATAGTTTGTGCACTTACTCTTTTTCGATTTCTCCGGCTTGTGGATGTTGCATTCTTTTGGCTTTGTCCAAATCCAAGAAAAGATCTTTAAGAAGCCCTTCAGCTTCAGACAGGCACTCTGAATTCTCCTTCTGGTGTTTAAAGGGAATGTTCTTCTTCTCATTTTCGGCATCCTGAAAGATCATCCAAAGCAGAAATAATGGTTAATATCAATTAATCAAAACAGCTTTAGATATGTTTCTGTTCACATCTGGATCCAGATGTATTGATAGTGAAGATTTTGTCAGCAGATAACACAAATGCAGGAGTAGGATTAACAAAGATAGAAATATACTTACAACGACCATCAGGTCCTCAGCCCTCAGCACGTCTTTTTCCACTATGTCAGCATTCCTCTGCATGCGTGCAATCAGTAAGGTCAGGTCATTCACCTGGGTCCTGTTGAAATTGAGGTCAAAGGTCAAGGTTGAAGCTTATCTTACTGTAATCTTTTACATTATCACATTTTTTTAAAGTAGAGTTTATTTTGGACAAACAAGTGAAAATAATAATCATGTGCTTTGGTTTGAATGATCTCTAGGAAATGTGTAAGTGAACTGATAAAAATGTGTCACTTTCTAATTTACTGGTGTTTATTCCAAGCACTGGCATGTTAGTGTATTAATTCAATAGTAGCTTATTATCTGCATCAGTGTATGTGTGTGTGTGTGTAGCGGTATAAGATAGTTACACCATTTACTGATGGTGTAACTACCGACTACTGACTTATTTCATTTCATCTTTTTTACCCGCTTATTCCCGGATCTGGGGTCACGGGGGTCTGCTATCCCAGCGCACATAGGGCGGAAGACAGGAGTTACACCCTGGAAAGATCGCCAATCCATCGCAGGGCCACGAAGACACACACTCACACATTCACTCCTATGGGCAATTTAGAGTCACCAATCAACCTAA
>JAOTQW010000009.1:1455321-1466169 GCA_026260075.1 Sisor rabdophorus
CCGGTCTTTCTGGTATTAGTCCAACACCTTAACCACTAGGCCACCCCTTCCCAAATATTAGCAGCGTCACCAGCTGGATAGCCTACAGTTCACAAGCTAGACAACAGTAGAAAAGATGTTATTATATGGGATTATATACAAAATGGCAACCATCTAGTTAACAAGCTGTAATGGCTTTTCTAAATCTGCTTTTCCTACCCGACAAGTCATTTTATGTAAATGGTGTTTTACGAGTGTGTTTTATGAGTGCCAGCGCCACACACAATCATTTGCAGACACAAAATAATTCTGGCTATAACAGTTAACAGCTTTACTAAAGGATCAAATGCACATTCTATGTATATAGATGTGTTAGCGTAGCGGCTGTTTAGATGTATATGTGGTTTAAAGTTGCTTGCTGAATGGCCCTGACTGAAAACACCAGTGATCATCATTGATAATTATTTATCTGATTATCTGTCGTTTTAAAAATGAGTGTGGAGATTATTATAGCTGAGACTTACTCTGGAATGGGGTGGTTAGGTGTCCATAAATTGAACTTTCAACCTGAATGATTTCAACCTTTTATGATCAATGCAAGACCTACATTTTTTAAAACAAGTAGTTGAGAATTCATGCCACTCGCAGACGACAAAAGCTCGAATGCATCTCTCAGCATTCTTTTGAGAACTGGTTATACCGAACCGAAGAGGCTCAAATTGTGATCAGGATGTTGTGAAGTTTCAATAAATGACCTGCAAAAGAATCTTTTGTACACATTAAATCTAGTTTTTGCCCTATAAAAATATAATTGTGTAAACTATTTTCAATAGTCTAATGTCCATAAAATTGCCCATGATTGGTTAATGTCCATAAAATTTTCTTTAATTGACAATCCACTTTTAACTGTGAGTGGAGTGTCTAATGCATAGCATTCGTCTTTCTAAGTTATTCTAAGGAATTTCCGAGACGCAGCACTGCTAGAGGTGATATTGATTAAAACGCATTTTTTAGACTAACTAATTCTTCCACCTTCAATGTACTACTAAGTGTTTCGGCTATGGTTTTGTGCACTTTTTTAAAGATTGTAACTATGAGCGCTATAAGTGCCAACAGCACACAACAAGCTATTTTGCTTTCTGTGTTCATTTATTTATTCATCTTCTATACCCGCTTATTCCCTAACTCTGGGTCACAGGGGTCTGCTGGAACCCACCCCAGCGCACCAAGGGCGAAAGGCAGGGGTACATCTTGGACAGTTTGTCCGTCCATCGCAGAGCCACATATAGACAAACAACCGTACACACTCACATTCACTCCTATGGGCAATTTAGAGTGTTTTTAGATTGTGGAAGGAAAACTGGGGTACCCGCAGGAAACCCATGCAAGTGCTGCAAAAACAGAAAGACCACGTGCCCAGGATTCAAACCCAGGACCTTCTTTTTGTGGGGCGACCGTGCTGTGTTAACTTATTACTAAGTGTAAAGGGAACACAAATTAATTCTGGATTTAACATTAAACAGCTTCAAGAAAGCTCTTAAAACACAGTTATCAAGCACCATATAATGTCACTCGTGCATAGAATGCGCATTCTATGTATATAGATGTGTCAGCTGTAGCGGGATGTTTAGATGTACATGTGGTTTAAAGTTGCTTACTGAATGGCCTTGACTGAAAGCCCACCATACACCATTAATCAATCATTGATAATCAGTTATCTGGTTATTGTAGACATCTGTTTTTGCTTATTCATCAGCTCGATTCTGTGTGGTTAAGGGTGCAAGTAGATTTGCCTCAGGCCCAGAAATTGACAGCTATGTAATTTGTGGAATGTTCCAAAAGAACTCAGGTGGAATTCAGTGTAGGTGCCCTAAATGCCTTAAATGCACACACACCCACATAAACAAAAAACTAACTACAGGACATCACACCAGATCAGTAGTTTAGTAATTACAAAATGGTGTCTTAGTCACGGTTAAAGTCACAAATGTAAAGTAACAAAATATTAAGAAAGACGTTTTCGACAGTTTGATTTGAGGGTGACAAAACTTTAGGATCATAAAGAAACAAGCAACAACTGGAACAAGTGTCTTTTCAGGGGAATCAAAATGTCAAGGCTCAATTTGCTTAAATTTTTTTATTTGTATTTTTATTGATGCTGTAACAAGGAAATTTTCCAGCTTGGGATGAATAAAGTATTTCTATGCTATTAAATTCCCCCCACCATATGAGTTTTATCTATTGATCAAGGAATCAACAAATGTGTTTTCTAGCCAAACTACCAGATCAGGGCAATTGATGTTTCCAATGCGTACTTAAATAATAATAATTTAAATAAAATCATACCCTGTCTAATGTATGCCATTCGAAGGCCTTGAATCACCCCTTCATTATATTCTTCTAATCAGGTTCAAGCTTAAAAATATTCAGTTTATGGCCATAGATAAAAGTGGTAGCCAATAGCTAAGACAATGGAATGCTTATCGTGTGTTTAAGTTACAGCACGGTCACCGCTGGGCCCCTCGGGTTAAAGTAGACTACAATCCCATCCATTGGATAGCTAAAGCAATAAAGTAAAGAAAAGCAATAAAGTTCTAACTAACAGGGGGAAATTAGTTAAAAATAAACTAGGGGACGAATTAAATTAATTTTAGCATGTCATCATTTACCAAACATTCATGATTCCACTCAGGACAATTTACGGCTTATTCATTTATAGTTTATTCTTTTTATTAGGTGCAGTTACACAAAAATCCATTTCACCTATATGAAACCATTAGTTCAACGCCACTTTTCCTAACATTCTCCATCGTTTCGCTTATTACACAAACCAAAAATTACAAATCAGTTGATTAGTTAGAGTACGACAAATAAGCCAGAAATGAGCGAGACAGTAATAAAATACAAACAGGAAATGAGTGTAGATGAAGTTTTGAGATGAAAACGACAGAATTTTCAGACAGAACCAGAGAATTGCTTTGGTACAAGTCGATAAGAGCAGCACCTGTCTATAACCAAGCTGAGTGTCAGAAGAGGTAAAGGGTTTTACATTTACTTTGTAGGTTCTATCAAGAACCAAAATAGCTTCTCAATCTCAGAGAAAGCTTTTCCTGTTTCTGAGACATGTGGAAAACCTGACTGTACAAAATGAATAATGATTATGACTACTAATGGTTAAAATAAGATATACCTTTAATCGTCCGACAATGGCAAAAAATTCTTTGCGCTCATTCTCCTGTTCCTATAAATGTAGCGTAGCGACTCGCGCTGACTGCATTAGCGTTATGGTTTCATTTGAAAATCTACAAACTAAGATAATACATGTCTGAAGAGACTAACAGGGATTCCATTCTAAAACATTTTGTTTCATAGCCACAACTGTGATGCCAGTATTTTCTTTTTAAATCTGACATCATTGGCGCATTTCTGCAGAATAGTCATCTGGTTCTGGTAGGAAAGCTATTACTTTTCCATCATTAAATGAGAAAGTTACTTTGAGCAGGGAAAAAGGTAATTAAAAATATTGTTTAAAAAAAAAAAGTCTCAGACAGATTTCAAAAACTAAGAACATCTGAGACACAAACTCATTGAACACAGTGATTAGGGATACACGGATACCTGTTCTGGCATTATACTCTAATGATAAATTAACAAATGCAACCCTTTTTTTTTTTAAAACAGCGTGCGTAATACATCACCGTGTAAAACGAAACAAAAAAAAGTCAGTCTGATTTCTTTTACAGTTACAGCAAACAGTGAAAAAAAAGAGATTCCTATGATAGACATCTTTATGGTGATCAGCACATACTTTTTAAACATTAATCTTAAAAAGCAAATTACATAAGTTAAATTAGATGCCCCAGACTGCTTGAAACCCATTATTCAGATTTTAGAGATTGTATTGATGAGAACTACAAATGATGTAATTTTATACTTGACGTAGCAGAGGGGAGGGGAGAAGGGGGCAAAAAAAGGTATCCTTGCATCCCTAACGTAACCTCAACCTGTTTTTTGTAAATAAAAAAATTAATTAAAATGGTTAAAACAATACTGAATTAATATTTCTGTCCTGCACTAAATAAATGGGAGAAGAATAGAAAAAAAAAATAACACGCATAGACCTTTGAGCTTGGAGTAGTCCGAAAATGCCCCTAAATCCTTATACCTTGTTCTTTTAGCATAAAAAAATTTGATGAGTTGGCAGAACCCACCATTATTATGAATTCGATACCGTACACACTATTGTTCTTCTTTCCCAAAACTACATGGTCACATTTTTGCAAACAAACTTTGTTCACCACACAATACAAACCCATTGTGTTTAAGTTTGCTAAGGCATTGTTGCATCAGGTAAACTCTGCGCTGAGCACATTTGTGTCACGTTGGGTCATGGAGTGAGGGACCATTTAATTCAGAGAGAGAAATGATGACTGACAGATAAGGGATTAAGGGAGCAAGTCCAGATTGAGTTTTGACTCCTCTCGAAGCCCAGCGAAGCCTGGCCTTAGCTGCCAAATCCAAAGATGCCCTTGATGTAGCCAGTGAGGCCACCCTTGCCCTTTTGCTCCACCTTATCGTCCAGCGGTGGGAAAGCCACATGGTTCAGGGCCAAGTCAAAGAACAGAGGCTTGCACGGTATTGGCTGGAAGTCTGGCGGAAACTGGACAAGATTGGGCTGCTTGCTGAGGAGAGATGAATCGAGATGAAAGGTGTCCAGGCGCTCAGAGAGAGGCTAAGGAATAATAATGAAGGACAGATTAGTTGTGGCAATTGTAGTGAATAGAATTAAAGCTTATGCCAAAGTTTCACCAGTGGATTATCTCACTTGCTGACTCATACCAAGGTACTAATGCTATAATCATAAAAACTGTCTAACATTTATCCCAGAACTCTTTTTTTATATTATTCCTTAACACATCTATACTAATAACTTCTACCAGGTTGAAGCTCGGCCAAGGCCATATACTGGCTTACATTTGCTTTGTTCAAGAACGAAACCCACTGCTAATGTCAATGTCTGTTTGGTTGCCATTGCTATGCATTTATATCCTTTTTTGCCCCCAAATCTACTTTTTAGCTTGCTTTTAAAATGGTGCATCTCAAAATGTGATTTGGGGTGGATTTGCATTAAATCGATTCCCACTGAAGAACAGCAGTGTCTTGGGGCTGTTTTAGTCAGGATCCAGGCACCAGACCAGCACATTTTGTAATGCAAAACTGCAGCCCGGTTCCAGACTGGACAACAGCTCTGCTGGAAAAGCAGAAACCGTACAGAATTTATTCCTCTATTTCTTAATAAATTCATAACCCCAATATTTGATGTGGTCTCTTTTGAATCAGTTTTCTGTGAAGAGTTGCTCATTACAGAGTTGCTCAATATATACTAGGGTAAATCGTTTTTTTAAATGACCAGCATGGTACTAAAAACTTGCCATTTTGGCTTTACTTGAACTGGAGGGAAAGAGTTGAAATGAGAGAAATAGTGGGACCTCCAAGGCTCCAAGCCCAGATTGAGCTTGGGTGGCAACAGTGCTATGTGGCTGCCAGAACCTTAAGCAACTACACTATAAACTCAATTATTAACACAAACAAAACTGTGAGACTTGTGTGACAGGGATTTAGGAACATCTAGTGGGGTAGATTTGACTCAATGTGGGAGTGTGTTTAAAACCTGTCACAGATGCCATGTCGGGGTGTGTTTCTCATCCATGAGTGGTTTCTATTATAGCTGAGCAATGCTGTACCACTGTGACTAGATTATTGTGGAGACCAATTTAACTGTAAACTTTTAATTTTAGGAAGAAATTTGACATCAGCTGGTTGTTCAGTGAGTCACATGACCTGAATTTAATTACATTTACACTTGGTAACTAAAGCTCCAAGACAAATAAAAACATGGATGATCTTGACTACTGTGGCTTTCTTTGGACTTTATTCAGTTGATAATGAAAATGATTCAGATTATTTATGCAAATCATTTTGTTCAAATTAAACCTGGTGAAGACTTTATCTAAGACCTTGTTTGAATTTTTCCCCAAAGCAATGACCCGTTTTACTTTTTATTCCTCAGGCATCAAAGTTGTGTCTAATACTTTTTACTTGTTGCCAAATAGGGGTGTATTTCAACACTGTCATATTAATAAAATGAACTCAGATTGACAGACATGTAAATGCAACTATGGCCAAAGGCCAATTGGGTGTTCCTCTATAACAGTGTACACAAATAATTATTTCCAGCCTCCTGCATTACCACCCTGAGAAAATAACACACAATAACAAAAATGATAGACAAAACATCTGATATATTAAGACGCAACACATGATACGGGAACCCTGCCCTGTAGCAGCATCCTACATACTTGTGTCTTTGGCACACAGAGATCTGCCTAACAACATTCCACCAATCTCCACCCCTCGATTGTGGTGTTTGTGTGTTCCACAATTACACTGAGGTCATTAATATAATAAAAAAGAGATAAAATAAAATATTTTTCAGTCTTTTACCGTGTTATCTTTGACTTGCTGTTGAGCAGAAACTTCAGTCACGTCGTCTTTATCTAAAAACCAGGAAACAAAAACATCATTTACGCAACAACTAAATAATAGTGAGCATCCATTTTTTCTGTTACACATACTTTACATATGTAAAAGCTCTGCTGACACTACAGATAAAATCCTCACTGAGATAAAGACATACCCAAAATGGCTGCCGCCTGAAGGGAGTATTTTTCAGAGTTGACCTCTGCAATGAGTTCCTGAACATCCGGAAGATCCTTGACAGTGACACAAAAATAAAAAATAAAAAGGCAGCAAAGTAAGCCAAAAATATATATACACATCATTGTAAAGCAATTAAAAGTAAACTTATGACTGACAATGCTAAAGGTGACCAATGCTACACACAACCTTTAAGATAGGTTTAAGCATGGAACATTCTGCATGAGTGCAATACACAATCCTGAAGCCAGACATGGGCATGATGTAAATGCTGTACCTTGAGATTGTTCTTGAGGTTTTTGGACTTGGACTGGACCTCCTTGGCGTATTTCAGCACTCTTTCATACAGAACCAAAGCTTCACTCCACTTTTTTACAACCACATATGACTGAGCAATAAAGAAGCACCTGAACAAGAATGATACCGAACAGAGACAGTCATTGTGTGCATCAAGGACATTTCTTATCTTTAATGAAGACAAAGCTTCTATGAATCACAACTATTTCAGAAATGTGTGTATACACATGTCCAAATATGTATAAGCACACATAGGCAGACAGATAGCAACCCGCAGGCAGACTGACTGGAATAATCACGCAGAAATGGACACAAGTAGGCAGTGGCAGGCAAAGGCACAGACTGGAAGGCAGGCAGACACAGGCAAAAAGGGACCCACCGATAAAGACACACACCTGTAAGCCTTGTACACCAGTGTCTTAAGGGCCACCTCTTTCTGGAAGGCATGGTCCTCTTCCAATCCCTGAAGGGTAGACAGCTCTGCAAGACTCTGCCCAAAGAAAAAACACACAAATTTGGATTTAGAAATGTTTAAAATTATTTTCATGTTTGTGTGTAAAACAGAAAAATTGTTAGTGGAAAATTTAAAAAAGTGTTATATAACGTCAGATAAAGTCTTCAGTTTTGGTACATCGTGTGAATGTGTTTACCTGCAAAATTAACTCATAAAGCCGGATCAGGTCTTGGGGTCTGGGTCCTCGTTTGTTCTCATCCGTCTGAGGCTCCTTCAGTTTGGCCTGCAGTGCTTGAGCCATACTTTCATTCCTCTTCACCACCGTCCACAGCTTGATGTAGGTTAGGTAGCTGTGTACACAAACAAACTATACTAACACTTTATACATCTTGCTCTTACATACACTTGCACACATGTAAAAAATATATAGTATAATTGCAGGAAGTATAATGAAATTGGTATGTACTACAACTGCCGTTATAAATAAATGATGCACATGGTCACAGCAGCATGAATTTAAAGTTGGATGATGTTTAACAACAAGTACAATTGTTGTTAAACAATATCCACATCAACCACTCCAGTCTCCCCAGGACTTCATGAGATAGGAAAATGTACATCACATGCATTCTTTCCGGGTGGGATTAGGAGGTAATTCAGGAACTTTTTGTGTGCTGTAAGAACATACTACTTGTCTAGTATACTCAATTTCTCACACTATATAGTATAAAGGTATGTGATTTTGAACAGACACATGGTATTTGAAAAGGTACAAGTCCTAAATCAAATGCATTAGCCACAAAAAAAACCCCACCACCACTGCACCTTCTAGGTAGTTCCACCAAATCTTTACATCTACTCACTTATCAGTTCTGATTCAAAGCCTTATGTCTCTATTATAGGCTCAATTGCCACGTCAGCATTAGAGAACAAGGTTTTGCTACAACTGGACTATTAATAATTACTGCACAATGAAATTACTACAAACTAGGAGATTATGGCAGATTTAAGTCACACAGAGAGAAAGAAAAATACCAACCTGTGCAGGTATTGCAGGTTGGAGACTTTTCCACTCTCTGCACTGTCCGCTACTCGCTCTCTCTGCTTCTGTTTAGGTTAACACAGATACGATTTCAAATCGGAATGAAATAAGTAATAATTCAAGTCTTTATTGCGTTATTCCCACACAAAGCTCTTTTACCACATCAGTGCGCAGCTCTTCTCTAACAGCCTGGATAGTGTCTCTGCACTCAGCTAACAGAGTCTCATACAGACGCTCCTTGGTCTCTTCGTTGGCCGCCTAACAAATAAACGTGCAGATAAATAAGTTACATATATGCAGTTAGACACAACAATACCACGTTTTCAAACATTTAACTTACAAAGGGGTCACAAACAAAAACAGGGAAGTCAAAAAAATATCAGATAATATAGGTGCTCCTATATTCACCGGCAGGGCGTTTGATTGTATCCCCCAGACAATGATTATATCAATATTAATGTAACAAAATAGAAATTGGCAATATAACAAATAATTGTAAATAAAGAGGATTTTTACTGGTTTCTCTGTATTAACGCTGTTACTAACAAAAAAAAATGCCATCATTAAAGGATTTTAGTCTATATTGGAAAAAATAGCTGATGATGCCGTGTGAGCATATGTTGGTGGTGGAAAACGCCCATATAACTGATGGTCTTAGATGCAGTAAATTTCCATCAGAGTATTGTGGATGCATGGATAGCTTCATACACCTTGTTTTCTCTGAATGTGTAACGTCTCTTATTTTGTAAGCGTAAAAGAGTACCATGCTACCCATTCAATTTCAGTTTCTATTGCTTCCTAAACAAAGACACACAAATGAGAGCCAGTCACTTTTAAAGTGTCTCATCTGAAAGCAGAAAAAACCTTTAAAATCACAAGAACTCATACATGTCAAGCAGGGACAGGACCCCCTCAACCTTAGCACCTTAGGTGCTTAGATAATTTTATATATCAATTTTTTTTTTAATTTCTGATTTGAAAAGAGATTACAAACAATTGCACAGGTTTGTCAGGAGAGAAGTGTTTAAAGGCAAAAAGCATCCATGCTGTGAAAATAGGAGGATTGCCAACACACTGTAGTGATGATTTGCTTTAACAGATTTAGTAATGTTTTATGCCAGATGCTCATCTCTATTTAAGAGACACACACACACACAAGTTGTTTTAACAACCGCCAAGTTGTTTTAACAACCGCGTTGTACACCCCACTCCTTTTTCAATCGCTTTACATACGGGAACATGTGTCTAATTTATGACAACACACACATGTTACATAATTTACTCCATCCTTTTTTTAAATCTACATACATTAATCAAATACTTTGCTGTTCACTCGCATTCAGATGAAGAGAATTTGCAATATCATCATAGTAAACTACAGTTTATATAGCTATAGATTTATAGTTCTTAGTTGTGTGCTATTTAATAGTTTTTAGTTCCCTTTTTTGTTAGTGTTCTAGAATTAATACGTCATACAAAAGGGCAGGTATTACCTATGAATAGCTGCAGTGACCATTTAGGTTTAAATTAAACATGTGATTATGACTAACACACAGTTTGCGGTCAGGTGTGTCAGAGCTCCACCTCGGCAACACCTCACAACGGTGTAAAAAAAAAAAAAAAAAAAAAAAAAAAAAGGTAAAAAAAATATCAAAAAAAAAAATTGGGGAACAAGTTTTTCCACCTGAAGAAACAGACCATAAGAACAGTCCAACCTTGTGTTAGGGAGGTTTTTTTTGTACTAATTTCCATTATAACTTATTTGATACATGTTTTTATCTTCACTGTCCGCATTTCCTTATCAGCCCCCCAAAAAAAAGCTGTCTCAGCTGTCCGTGTGTATCGATTTCTCCTAAAACGGTCACATAACATCCAGGCCAAATCTCTCCAAGCCAAATTATTGTAAAAAAGCAAATTATAAATGGTATTTTATTGCTTTTATAACGGCAGTTTGGTAATGATTACTTTATAAATCAACATGTTCTACAGTTTACAGTTGTCCTCGAAGTAAATTTAAGTTTTTGCTCTCTGCATCGTCAGTAACAAGCTGTTTATAGTAACAGGTGCTGACATTGGAGACTTCTTTCCATAGACGCCTGAGCAGCAACAAAACCGGAAGGCCAGCTCTGTTCTGTTTTGTGTAATTGCTGCTCATACTTCTTTACACGTCAGTCTAACACACTTCATGACGATAGTCTTTCACGTTGCACAAGTTTACAGACATCCCTGATTGGTTAGTCGCATCGTGAGCATTGAACCTGTAAGAAAAGCTTGCGAGCTGAATTACAGCCAAAACTTATATATACACACACACACACACACACGTCCCAACCGATCAGATTTGAGAATAGGCTACATT
>JAOTQW010000009.1:1479493-1498998 GCA_026260075.1 Sisor rabdophorus
ATGGGCGATTTAGAATCACCAATCAACCTAATGCACATGTTTTTGGACTGTGGGAAGAACCCCACACAAGCGTGGGAGAACAAAGACCCGGGAATTGAACCCACAACCTACAAACGAGACAAAAAGTCATGTTTGTCCATCAGTCATGTTTCGAATGAATAACTGGAATAAAAAAATGATAACTTTCTATTACAAACATTTGTGTAAATTTTGCATGTTTTTCCCACACTTGCATGTGCTCCACTCCAGGTACTCCGGTTCCCCTCCATAGTCCAAAACATGTACGGAGTTACAGGTTGATAGGGGATTCTGAATAGCTCATAGAAGTGAGTGCGAGTGTGGGCCTGTGATAGACTGGATAGGGTGTACCGTACAGCCTTTTGCCATTTAGAAGTCTGCTCCGGCAGACACTGAATTAGGGAATAATCGGGTACAAAAGATAAAGAAATGAATAAATGTTTCCAGTAACTGCTCTGGAGGAACTTTTGTGTGTTCCTTAGTACAGTTAATGAGGTTTTTTAACTGAACTGCTTTCTTCAGGTCCTCGACATTTTTACTAGATTAAATCTTTACATGGCTGTACCGTGACAATGTTTTTGCACTTTATTCCGTGTCATATCAAATAATTCATCATTCATTCAATTTTTCACAGGAATAACAAAAATACTGATTAAATACAAATTGGCACCAGAATGACTACACACACCAGATTTGTTTTAATGAAACCATATTTAATTTTCTTTTACTAGCTTTTAGTTTTACTAACACTGAATATTAAACTTGGTAGAACACATTTTTGGATTAACCATCAAGTCCATCCAAACTCTTTCCCGAAGCATTTTAGAGATTTTCAGCTTTGGATATGTAATCCAGAAGGTGTTGTTTAATCTCAGAGATGTGCATGGTCTCTCGGATGGTGGTGTCACGGTTGCGCACTAACAGGAGTCCGTTCTCCAGAGTGTTCTCTCCAACCATAATGGTGAACAGCACACCCATTTCATCATACCTACACGCAGAAGACACATGACTGTAGTACCGTAGATCTTTAACAGTTGTGAAAGCATTTTAAGGACAAGCTCTTACTTGGTGTGCAGTTTGTCCATAGAGGACTGGGTGGTGTCCAGGTATCCCGGCCATGCACTGATTCCCACATTTAGGAGTTCCTTAAGCAGACCATCACACACCTTTGGGGGAAAAATTATTTATTGGCTAAACTGTTTATTACCATGTTTTCCTTATGTTATGATCTGTAAAGTAGAAATGAAAAAATTGGCAGTCACTACCTGTCTGAGCTCAGAGGTAGATCCTTTGCCCAGGTCCAGTGCTACTTTAACAGGAGCTAAAATAGGATGTAGCTTTAACACCTGAAGAAAATGTGAAAAATCTTAATAGGCAGAAAACATAAATTAATAGTGAATCATTCAATGGCTTAAATGTTTTACCAAAGGCTGTAACGTGTAGTACCTTTTTAGAAAAAGGAGCTTTTCAGCTCAATCTGAGGTCCTAGTGATGTGTCATTCATGAACGATTTGTTCAACCCTTAATATCACTCGTCTCAGTCTTTGATTTGTTCATTTTATATAGAAAATATAAGTTAATATTCGAGTAGTTTATCACATTATGACTATGCAGTAATTCACAAAACCAAAAATGATTAGTTCATCCTTCAGAGTCTTCAGGTCAGATTTATTGTTTTTTTTGTTCGAGTGAATGAAAGAACTTATAACTCGGACAGCAGATGAAGTTAATTTACATATTTCATACCATAAGGACCATGCTAAGCAGTGAAGTAATAATCTCACCAATCTCTCCTGGTCTGAAAGATGAGGTCATGATTACTTAAAGTACTTCTTTTGGAGAGGTAGAAATATGATTGGATGTGTTTTAGTATATTTAGTGTTTCAATAGTAGCATGTAGCTTATGTTGTTTGTGTGTTCTAGCTTAACTACAGCAGCAAGTTGCTAATTGTTCCACTGCGCCTTTAATCAAGAAAGCAAAATTCATCATGAAAAAGATGACAAAGAAAATCTGACTGACCAAAAGTTCCACAAATTTTCCAGAAAAGAATATGATTCACAAATTGTGTCAAATTTACTACAGCATAGTGAAACTCTCATAAAGTCAGCTATAATACTGCACCCTAAAACAGAGTGGATTAGTGGTCTTAATCATTGGCCATTACAATGGCAGCTGGGAAGGGGGGGTTTAAAACATGAACATTAAGTTACTAATTCAGAGAATCTACCATTTGAACCAATAAAGCATTTAAAGCAATGTACATTACGAAAACGGGTTTTGGACCCCTGTAAATTGGAATTTCTGGACTTCTGAGTTTAACACCTTATACCACCAAATAGAACTTATGCAAAACTACGAGAAATCACTTGCACTCTGACATACAGTTCTCTGATGAAGTCTCTGCTTGTTGTCTACTTTGTCGAAGTGCTGTAAGGAGTTTAATAGGACAGCCAGGACTCCTCTGTCCATATTAGCACTGATGGAGAGGACGTGAGGGACAACCACCCTTTTTCCGTCTTTGCACTGGAGAGAAAATGATAAATGTAAATCATCAAGATTGCAGGAAAGATAGAAACACACATGTTGAAACAGGAAGTAATGAAAACTGAAAGGCAGGGATGTGGGAAACAATTCACACAGACAAAAATGTCTGAGCCAGAGACAAAAGGATTCCTTTAACTTCCTTTAACCTTAAAGGAGCACTTTAACTTCACTTCAACAAAAAAACTGAGGGACAGAAAATGTGGACTAAAATAGAAAAACAAAAATAAAATAAAAAATAACAGGAGTCAAAATAACCACCATTATTTATTGATTATTTAACAGCTATTAAAAAAATTTGATCCAACGTGTACTACTAAGTTACTATGATACTAAACCAAGTTTATAACAGCTGAAATTTTTTATTTATAAAGAATCATTTAATCAAAATCATTTAAAGTTCATAAATTAGAATCTTTTTAGGGATTCAAATCACTCACTGAACTGATCAGAGCCTCTCGACTGTTAATAAAGATTTCCTCTATATATAAATATGCCATGGTCCTTCCAGTAGAGGGCACTCAACAAATCCGTATAATCTAGAGTTACTAGTTAAAAAACCCTAGAAATACCCGGACCTTCTTGTTGTGAGGCGACGGTGCTAACCACTGCGCCACGGCGCCGCCCGGCTCTCAGATTAAGATTGATTAATAGCCTTCTTTGTTTTATTTTTAAAAAAATCTTTTTAAAGATTTTGTCACTGAATCAGATGTGAATTTTGGACATAAATATCAGGCGTTATATTACGCCCTTTAATGAATATTTTGTTCCGATTATAGATTTAGCAGGAAATACACTACCACCTACCTGTAGATTGGCTTGTTTACCCTGGTGGCTCCTGAGCAGCTGCGTGTCTCCGAGCATCCACAGTGTTTCCAGTGTCTCTGTGCCCCAGGGAAACTTATATAGCAGCTTTACGCCACGGGATGCCCTAGTGTTCATTTCAGCTTTAGGAACATCGTATGCCGTAAAGTAAGATGGTTCTAAAGCAAACTGGAAAGCCAGATGGTTCAACAGCTGGAAATCGGAAATTAGTTATTCATTCATCTTCTATATCCGCTCATTTCCTAACTCAGGATTACGGGGGTCTGATGGAGCCTATTCCAGCTTTCTGAAGGCGAAAGGCAGAAGGGGTACACCATAGACAGGTCACTAGTCCATTACAGGGTCACACACAAACACACACTCATTACTATGTGCACTTTGGAATCATCAATCAACCTAATATACTGTTTTTATATAACCTAAAATAACATGTTCAGTGACTGACGATTAACAGGTGTTGCTATCAGTTCTATCCTTTGCTAAAATTCTGAAAGATGTCTTTTATGTTTGTTTGCTGCTAGCTACTTTTTAGCAAGAGAACACGGATTATAACTGCAATCCTACAGGCGTTCATGTTCAAGTAATCTTGGTTTCAGTTGCTACAGATCTTTGGCTCAGCAAAAGAAATTTGAGAATCCATAGAAAACCCATACAGCGCATTCAGAACCCATACACACACACACACACCTTCTCAAGCAAAATCAATGAAATTTCGAACAAAATCCACCGGTGTGAAATGTTAGCTGTCTGTAGTTGTGCACGCATATTCACCTTTTTCCACCATTTTAATCTGTGTCTGGTCCAATAGTCGAGCCATTGTGAGGACGTCCGAAAGGAACAGAACCACACGAGTGATGCCTCCGTCACCTCTGGAGAGCTGTCACATAACAAAATCAGGAAAATCGGTTTTATATAAGTGGATCTATAGTATCAACAAAAAAAAAATTCATTTCCATTTCTGTCTTTGCCAGACATCCTTATCTAGACTTTTTTTCTTTTTCCCTTTTCTAAGTAAATTTCAAGTAAAAATCATTTGAATCACCAGTGAAACTCCCCCCCCCCCCATGATGGTGATTAACCCTTTCATGCACATTGTTACTTTTGGACCCTTAATTCAGATAAAGGATTCACACTTAAATAGAAGCTTGCAGAAGCTTTAAGTATAAAGCTACACTTATATGGCCAAAAGTTTAGGGACACCCAGCTACCACATTAATATATGTTGTTGGAGTGTTTTTTTTAAAGAATAGTTCATTAGTAGTATACTATTTTAAAGAATAGTTCAATTATTGATTTTGCGCTTTTAGATTAGTGAGTTTTGTTAGGTACAAACTAAAAGTACAAGAGCCACAGACTGGACCAGGTGGAGTCACATGCCTTCATATGCAGTAATAATCAGGAAAGCAATTCAATCAATCAAATTAATACATTTAAGTTTTGATTAATTGTCCAGCCCTACATTCTATCCAAGATGTAGACTCATTCTTACTCCTATAGGACCTTCTATATATTTGTTACAAACACATTGTACAATATGCGTTTCAGGAGAAATCTTAGAGCACGACTGCCACAATAAAATTAATGTAAAAACCTCTATAGAGTTCAGGGGTTTTGTGCACATGATCATTGTCAGGATGGAAAAATGTTTGAGTCACCTAGTTCCAAAGAAGGAAGAATGTAATTACGCTCTTGTATTACACAATGTAATAACACACACTTATGTGGTAATGCTGGTAAAGTGTCCATACACATTTACCTATGTAGTGTATATAGATATAGTGGCATATAGGTTAATATTAAAAGTAAAAAAAAAAAGCTGAAACCTCACCAACCGATTGCATCGTCGTCTTTAGGCTGGTAACACAGCCCAGTTTCAGCAAGACCAAAAGGCAGCCTTCTGTTCATAAGCTCCAGTGACGGGATGTACTGCGCCAAAGCACCTGGCCATTCCAAAGTAAAACAACAAATCATTCAAACGCTTTCTGTAACACTGGTGTTAAATCTCTGTTACTATACAGTAATAGCTGAATGGATATCACATTGGGTCATGTAACCGGATCTAAAGTTTTTTCCCTCTTCATTAGAATAACACAACCCTGTGGCTTGTTTAAGTTTGTCCATAGGCAGTGTGGTGGTTAGCACGGTCGCCTCACAACAGAAAGGTCCCAGGTTAGATAATGGGGTCTTTCTGTGTGGAATTTGCATGTTACCCCCCCCTGCGCTTGTGTGCGTTTCCTCTAAGTACTCCAGTTTCCTCCCAAAAACAGTCCAAAAACATGTACATTAGGTTGATTGGTGACTCTAAATTGCCCATAGGAGTGGGTGTGAGTGTGTGTGGATGTTCATCTATGTTTTGGTCCTGCTATAGAATGGCAACCTGTGTTTCCCTGCCTCTCGCCCTATGAGTGCAGGAGAGGCTCCAGCAGAACCCGCTGATCCCAAGTTAGAGAATAAGCGGGTATAGAAGATGAATGGATGAATGAAGACCCCCGCCCTCAATTTAATAAATACATTTTGGTTTACAAGAAGGAAAAGATAAAATGGACTGAGGCAGGGTTGGTCTGCACTTACTGATGACATCAGAAGGTTATGATTGCTTAAATGAAACGTTAATTCAGGATCACATGCTAGTGGGTAAAATCACCTCCATCCATAATTATCATTTATTTATATATTCTGTGGAATGTGTAGGACCCGGAAATGATTTGTCCGAACGTCCCGAAGGGTTTTCTACCTACCTGTTAACATTTATTTGCGTACTTCTGCTCTCCTTGTCCGTGCAGACAAGGTGGCCAGATTGGGCGGATTTAAATTTGATTGTGCGGGTGTGCAAAATTTAGGACCCGCGGTTTTGAAACATGTAAAGCTTTAAGACTGATTAATGAACAAAAGAAACATGACACCGGAAATGGAATAAGATTACTGCTTCTGTCCCACCTGGAAGAAGACTGCTCCTCCAACGATACCGCTCCTCAGTTATTTCCGGTTTACTGCACAGCTGATCAGCTTCTTCTAATGCCCCACCTGCTACTCCATGGAGGGTACTTATCCCGAACACCTGAGGTCTTGTCCTTACCACTGAAGCCCACCATTGCTCTAATATATTCCGCTTTAGATTCACTCCTAACGGTCCATACGCACAGCTTCTGCCCTTGAGAAAAGACACGACATGATGCTCTTCTGGAGGGATGAAGAACCGCCGCTGGAACAGCTGCATCATTTCCGTAGTGGGATTTGAACCTCCATTACTGCCTGTCCCGCAGTGTTTAGCAATCTGCTCGTTTAGACATTTCACACGACTGAAAATAAAAAGTCGCTTTCTGATACAGTAAGTAAGCATTTGGGCTAAATTTAGTTCTAAAATATTTTTTTATTCTAGTCAATTTTTATTACGTAAACGTTCCAATCTGACATACAATTTTTTCATTAGCATTGCACGTGGATACAGTGACTTTTTAACACGTACCGGAAAAACGTTGACTACCGGATGAGACTTTTATTATCTTACTGTCTTTAATATACTTTTTAATCATTAGACTTTAGGTATAAATTAATAAACGATTTTTCCTGGGTTGTGTTTGTAATCAACTAGAAATAAATAATAATAAATTTCCCTAATGTGGAAAAACGTATATCTTATAGTAAACGCGATATGTGTAGCAAGTCATTAAAATGTGTAAAAAAACAAAAACTAATTGTGTTAAAACTAAAAGTTTGGGGAAAATGATAGAGATTAGCGCCCTGGGTGGTCATGTGTAGAGACATTAAAAGAAATTTAGATATTTTGCCTGTTTGTTTTTCGTTCATATACAAGAAAGTAATATCACGTTTTGCGAGTATATGTCGCCATCTAGCGGATAAATCTCGCCACTTAATTCACTTTTATTGTCAAATTTTCAAAAACAGGCGGTGCGGTGGCCCGTTCGCCTCACAGAAAAAAGGTCGTTGGTTCGAGTTCCAGGTCCGTCTGTGCGGAGTTTGTATGTTCTCCAGATACTCCGGTTTCTTCCCACAGTCCAAAACATATACATAAGGTTGATTGATGATTCTAAATTGCGTATAGAAGATAAATAAATGAACAAGTGAAAGGACATCATTTAGAAGCTTTTATTCATGGGAAAATGTTTACATAATGAAGCATTTTTCCCTCTCAAGTCTTTAGTAAGTTTTAGTGTCCATATAGTTGTCTGTTCCTTTACAGCATGTGGTCGAAATCCTTATCCAGAGCGACTTACATTTATCTCTTACACAGCCTGAACAGTTGGGGTAGGGACCCTTGCTCAGAGGCCCAACAGTGGTAATTTTGATATTTGTATTATTTTATATATAACCCTTTAGATAAACTGCAGCTATAGGTGCCGACTGTACAGTGTTGGATGACGGGAAGAAAACCCTATGTGGTTTTCTGCTTAACATGTGCTCTGAAATACTTTTCTTCTCTCTACAGTCGAACACTGGATATGACTATTGGATATAATTAGCTTATACCTTGTATTTTCCCATCAGTCATTCAACACTCTGCTTGATTTGTTTGTCCATGTGATGCGTGGTGGCTTAGTGGTTAGCACTCTCTCAACAGCAAAAAGGTCCCAGGTTCGATTTCCGTGCATGGAAATTTCTGTGCTAGCTCTTTGCATGTTCACCAAATGCTTTTATGGGTTTACTCCAGTTACTTTGGTTTTCTCCCACACGCCAAATACACACATTAGATTGATTGGCGATTCTAAATTGCCCATAGGAGTGTGTGCGTGTATGTTGTGTCTGTGTGACCCTGTGATGGACTGGCAGTCTGTTCAGGATGTATCCCTGCCTCTTACCCTATGTTCACTGGGATAGGCTCCAGCAGACCCTGTGACCCTAAGTTCGGGAATGAGCGGGTATAGAAGATAAATGAATGAATGAATAAGCTGATGTAGAACCATTAAAGCCAGGAGTAAATAGAGAGTAACAGAAAATTAAAGCCACAAAATCCTTTGGGATTTTCTTTTTATTTTATTTTGCATGTCCATGCGTGACCCTTGAATCAAAGTTTGTAAACATTTGTAAACACCACTGTGAACATACACTTACTGAAATAAAAAAATACATAATAATAAACATTACCTAGTAAAAATAATTACTGAGGAATGTAACCAAAGACCAGGGCAAAAAAGAAGGTAAAGGATGTGCGGCTCTGAGCCCCACAAAAATCATTTGGACCGCAAGTCGGTTGGGGGGGCAACTAATAATTCAACTTCCAACCACACGGTACTCAAACAGTACAAATTGTAAGTGTAGTAGGATTAAACAAGACTAACAGTTACTTCATTATCCATGTGTGTGTGTTTGGTCTGATTCTAAGCTACTGGGGAAAAGCAGGAGGCATGGTGTACGGCACCATGGGCTGCGGAGGCTGTTGAGGGGGTTGTGAGGGGTTAAAGGGGAACGGAGGATGGTTCATTCCGTTCTGAGCCCCGGCCTGGTTCCCCTGAAATGGCTGGTTCTGGAAGTTCTGGTTTCCGAAAGTGTTTGGGTTTCCCCCGCTGTTGTAGCTGTTGCCACCGTAGTTACCGTTACCACCATTGCTTTTGTTGTAGCTTCCACCCCCACTGTAACCACCATTCTGCGCTTTGGGGCCACTATTGTAGCCCCGGTCACTATCTCTATCCCTATAGCTACTAAAATCTCTCCTACCCCCAGTGGAATAGCGGTCCCGACGGTCGTCCTTGTAGCTTCCACGACCACCTCTTGATCGACCTGCATAAAAACGAAGCAATATTAACTTTGATAACATTACTGATAATTTTACTGCAATATTTTAATTCAATTAATACATTTATTAAAAATAGATAAAAGACAATATTATTTCTGTATTTTTTTATGGCTGTTAGAAATGCCTGCTGATATTGATGCAAGCTAATCCTGGATTTACAGGAAATTATAAATTTTACAACTAACATTAACTGAGGTCAATAAATACTGCATTAATGTTTACTGATTTTAACATGTACTAATTATTTTAAATTTTAAATGCATTATGCTCCAACTCAAATTATAAAAGGTACGAGTCCATTCGAATTTTTAAATTTGGTTTGACTTGATTTACCATCTTTTTTTTTATACATTGGTGCATATTATAGTTGTTTTTTACATTTCAAAGGATCAAAAAATTTTTCTTCTTCAGTGCAGCACTGTTTCATGCAGTGATGTTAATTAAAATTGACAAAATCGGTCCAACCCAATTCTTGCCATCAGTAAAATTCTCTCTCTACTATATACTGTTTAAAAACAATCCAGTTATGTGATAAATAAAATAAAATTTGCTAATAACTTTTTTTTACCTCCTCTGTCCTCTGCCATCTGCAGCAGTTTGGGGTTGATGGCTTGATTGGCCTCACGAAGGACTGAGATCAGGTCGTTGGCTTGTTTCATGTTGTTGGGCGTAAAGAAGGTGTATGCCGTGCCTGTTTTCTGACTGCGGGCCGTGCGGCCGATTCGGTGGATATAGTCCTCGGAGGAGTTAGGGTAGTCATAATTGATGACAAATTTCACATCCTCCACATCTGTAAAGCGTTGCAGTGTGGCAAAAAAGGGAAGGTGGCGACAATTTTTTTTTTCGCACACCAAAAAGTAGCCACACCGAAAGAACACAAGTTAGCCAAGACAACAGAGCAATTAGGAAATTACTGGATACTTAGCTGCACTGGAAAAAAACAGGAAGATGTTATGGTACAGATCCTAGGATAAATAGATCATAAACGTCTTAGTGGGAACACTACCATGGGAAGAGAGAAAGGATGCACACTCCATTTGCTTTAATTCCAAAATTAAAATAAACCAAACAAACTAAAACAAAGGAACAATAACAGATTTAAAATCATCTTCCAGCTCCCTCCCTCCTTTAAAAAAAACAAAACAAAAAAAAAACATGAGAATAATAGTCTTACCATTTAAGGAGTATGCATTCACTAGTCCTTTCCCACTGCAGCAAACTCCCCACAAATTGTCAAGTGACATCCGGGTGCTTCTAACACAGTAGGGCCACTATGTGCACTTTTGCCTCCTCGTGTGCCGACACACAGGACCGTTCGGCTTGGTGGTTTTTGTTTGTTTTTTTTTTTTTTTTGCTATATTGGTCCTTTTTTTCTGTTTCCCCCCGTTTCAGCACACTCATAAGAAGCTTGCTAATAAAGGCCACACTGCAGTCTTGCCCAGACCAAACAGACCATGGCTAATGTGAGGGGACCCGAAAGAACAAAACGAAGGGGGGCTGGGGGGCAGTGTTGCCTAGTTGCTTCCTTTCCCCCACTCTGAAGTTATTAATGAGCGACCACAAAATCCCTCATCACAGTCTTGTCTAGGCAAGATGCTCCCAGAAGCCAGTGTTCACTTGAGAAAAATGTCTCTCGTTGGCAGGTCTCGACATGACTTTTTTTTTTTTTTTTTTTTTTTGGAAACAGAATGAAAAATGCAGGCGAGGGAGGAACTTCAATCGTGGAATTGGATAGTCTTTGCTGTCGATTTATTCTGAGATTTTTTTTTTTTTTGTTAAGATTTGAACGTTCTGCTCCACTGTCTACGGGTGTCCCAGAGCCCCTTTATACATGTGCCAGTCTCACCAATTGAGATACAGGAAGTTGAAAAACTGCTCTCTCCATTCCATGAACACCAGCGCTTTTGAGTCAGGAAAAAGGAAACTGACTGAACTTCTAATGCTTGCAAACGTCCATGCACGGTGAAGGATCTTTCCAAATCTCAAACAAGTGCCTATTTGCCAAACAACGCTCTTACAGACAGCATGCAAGGCAGGTACAAAGAGCATTAAAGCTTTGATTCGTTAGGAGTTTGAGATAGAAAGATGGTTAGATCAACTTTTAACAAAAGGAGTATTGTTTATAGATAATCCATGGACAGAGAACAGGTGTGTATTATTGAAACTGGGTTATCATAGCTAAGGCTTAGCCACACTGCCTTATTGAAGGTTACTGGCACACAGAGCTGAGCTCGGACTTTTATTCCTTTTATTAAATTTCACCTCTCTAAGCGACTGGGTGGCCGCCAGTCGCTCACTTCCACTTCTCCTTCCCCCTCTGCCGGCCTTGGGGGTTGTCATGCCTAGGCCCTGCCACAAAGACTGCACCTTTAGGTGAGAAAAACTCAGAATGCATAGAGAAAAAGTTAAAGAAAGCAAAAATCACTTTCTTTAAATGTGAAATTGTTTTCCACCATCTTTTGGGTTTTTGTCTAAAGAAAAAAAAAATAAGACGACAAAGACAAAACCGTTATCAGAGATACTGACCTAATCCACGTGAGGCCACGTCAGTTGCGATGAGGATACATGCTTTACCATACTTGAACTCTAAAAAAGAAAAAGAGGATTATTAAAGAGGAAAAAATATATATTAAAAGTTGTGTGCTGATAATCCTGTCTAACACAGTGTGACCTGCCCAGGTCTTACCGTTCAGGACCCAGTCTCTTTCCTGCTGACTTTTATCTCCATGAATTCCCATAGCAGGCCATCTGGAACACACAGGACATCACGTTAAAGATCCAAGTCAATGCAGAATTTACTTATTTCCTGCTTACATAGTTTATTATTTTAACTTTATTTTAGATCCCTAAATGTGTATTCATTAGCATGGCTCATTTTCTATTAAAAATAAATAAATAAATAAAAATAAGTTTTGTGGCTGCTTAAAACAGGCAGACTCATTGAACAGATTTAGCAGATGCATCCATTTTTATACACCTTAGCAATTAAGGGTTAAGGGACTTGCTTAAGCACCGAAGAGTGGCAGCTTGGTAATTGAACTACCCTCTTGACCCCTTCGCCAAACATGACTTTAGTACTTGGTGGCAAAACCCTTGTTAGCAATTACCGTCTCCTGAAGTTTCTTTTGGTTGGTAAACAGGCTTAAACATTAAGTCCTTTGTTGCCTTGTCTGTGTTTTGGAGTATTGTCATGCTCTGGTAAAGGGAAGAAGTTTCTCACACAAGGTTTGATACTACATGGCCCCTTTGATGCGGTAAAGATGTCCCGTCCTTCAATAACTTTTTTTGGAAAAAGTTTCCCCTCAGTAAGAATAAATCTACTACTAAAATTATAGACCAAATTTCTTTGTAGGCCAACATACAGAACTAAATAAACCAGGATAAAATGTTTTTACTGTACCTGATTAGTTACAATATTTAAATTACTACAACTTCATTTTTTTATATGCATAATACACCAGGATTTGGTGATTGAAAGATCATGGGTTTAAATTCTAAAACCACCAAGCTGTATCTGCTGGCATTTTAGGCGACACCTTAACCCTTAATTATATAGCTGTACAAATGAGATGAGAGCAAGTCGCTCTGGATAAGACAAAAATACTCTTACCCATCTCTCCTCATCCTTCGAGTTAGTTCATCACAACGTCTTTTGGTCTCTACAAAGATGATTGTTTTGTTTTCTTTCTCACTCATTATCTCCTCAAGCAAGCGGATTAGTCTGACAGAGGATTAAAAAAAATAGTTTAGAGGCCATTTGAAGGTTACAGGATCTTCCTGGTTTTTCCCATTTTTAAATTTTGCTTAAAACCTACTTGTCATCCTTTTCTCCATCATTACAGACGTCAACAATTTGCAAGATGTTGTGGTTGGCACTGAGCTGCAGAGCTCCAACATTGATCTGTACATAATCCTTCAGAAAATCTTCAGCAAGCTGGCGCACTTCCTTGGGCCAGGTGGCGCTCCACATTAGAGTCTGTCTGTCAGGCTACGGGTGAGGAAAATAAAAAAATTGAAAGTGTGTTTTTAAACTATCAAAAAAATTATAATAGAACAAGTCTTTTGACTTAAAGGCTGTACTTCACACATACACGAATCTGATCTACAATTTTGCGGATCTGTGGCTCAAAGCCCATGTCCAGCATGCGATCAGCCTCATCCAGAACCAGATAAGTGCAGCGCTGCAGGTTGGTCTTTCCTGCTTCCAGGAAGTCGATCAGGCGACCGGGTGTGGCAATGCAGATCTCAACACCTGAAAAATAAGACGCATCAAATGTATTAATGCTGCTATAACCTCAAAAAGTACATAAAACAAAGACTGTATTGCTGTAAAAGTGACATGCTTTACCTCTCTCAAGGTCTCGAATTTGGGGTCCCTTTGGGGCTCCTCCGTAGATACAGGTGGACTTCAGTCGAGAGGCTCGTCCATACTCTGCAGCCACTTGCTGCACCTGCTGAGCCAGCTCACGAGTAGGGGCAAGAACCAGGCACTGAACAGGGCAATAAGGAAAAAAAAGTTAAGCGGCTAAATTTAACTGTTTAAAATGGCTGAAACACACATATAATAAACCCAGTCTCTAACTTTCTAACTGAACCTCATGGAAAATTTGTTTAACTTCTTATTGGTTTTAATGTTTTTTTTAATATAATTATTTTAGGCTTTTGCTGCTGTAAATTTTTCTACTGTGGGACAAAAAGGATATCTTTTTGTATCTCATACATTTTCAAATAATCTGAAAACATAAAACTTACAATAGGACCGTCTCCGTGCTCCAGGAATGGCTGGTGGTTAATGTGCACAATAGCTGGTAAGAGGTACTGTAAAGACAAGATTTCAGAAATTGAAATATGGTTAGTCATGGATTAGAAGAGGGATGTCTTAGCTTGTATTTTGCTAAACTAACCAAATAAATCTCAAGAAAAATTTTTAAAAGCACTGAAAAGACCCTGACCATGAAAACCCTGACGTTTAATATTTTTGTATAACTCACTGCTAGGGTTTTTCCAGAGCCAGTTTGGGCGATCCCCACCATGTCTTTGCCACTAAGTGCGAGTGGCCAGCCTTGAGCCTGGATGGGAGTCGGCTCTGACCAGGTCTGCTTATTGATTACATCCATTACGTAGTCTGGAATAGCAGAAATACACAGTGTAAGAGAGCTCACTTAAACAAATAATACAGAAAGCGCAACTAGAAAGAATGCTAAAATGTTTTATCAGAAAAAGACCCTCAGAAAATATATGCAACATGGAAGACAAATAGTGGCTTCTTACTTGGAAAGGTAGCTTCATGAAATTTAATAATAGGCTTGGGGCAATCTCTGCCTTTGACTGTGACTTCTTTTGCTCGTCTGTACTGCTCTACCTCTTGCTATTTCCAACACAACAAAAATAATTAAATAATTACAGCACAGTAGCGGACTTGTTAAAACAATAAATCCAGGAAAACTAACCAGTGATCTCCGGGTGACCTCTGGGTGCTCCTTGTAAAAGTTTTTTTCAAATTTAGGAAGTTTGTCAAGGTTCCAGTGTCGTTTGCGCAGTCTGTCACCAGGACTGCCGAATTTTGCAGACTGAGGAGGACCACTGCGGCCTCCGCCGAATCGAGGAGCGCCGCTGCCATAACTATCAGAGGCAAAAAAACAAATGTTTAAGGTATTTTCAGTGTGACAGCTAATGGTACATGACGGGTAGTTAACTCATTGAAAAACTTATTCACGATATTGTCCGTTTTACACACATTATTACTACTTATTTAGGTACATGTAAACACTCTGAACCTCATGGTGGATTGAACCAAATCACGGGACAAGTAGAATAACAAAGTGTATACATTGATGGATTTGGTGCAGATGTTCAGATTTCATTTTCACACCTTCAATCCTAAAACAATTTATAATGCAAAAATAAACGGATTATTATTATTAATCCGTCTGTCAGTGTAAATAAATGTTTGGTATCGTTAGACTGTTTACTCGACACACTGAGTGTATTTAGCCATCAAATGTATCTGCCGTCATAGAGCTACATCCTGTATCGACTAAATGTACATCTGCTTGAAAATAAGTGCGTGTGGAGCTTTTCTCGCTGCCATTTTAATCCTGGTCAGAGCGAAAACAAAGCCAGGACAAGGCGCCGGCATTTTGAATCCAAATTCACGGCTGCAGTGCAAATGGCCCCCTGTTCAGTATAAACGCGCCCTATCTGTAGAGTCCGAGGAGAAAAGCGACGTAGGGCTCCATTAATCCCAAACCCGGTTACTCAGGATTCGGCCATATTCACACGGTGACCTCAAGAAAAAACGGGCCCACGATAAAATATTTTATTGTCTTATTATTTTTCATTTTGTAATTTTCATATTAATAGCTCACTATTTTGGTTAATAACCTAAAAATGTTATTTTACTGTAAAATTAACAATTAAAAAGCGAATGCAGAATTCTGTTAGTAGGCGACGAACCAGTGTCACATGTACTGTATATGGTTGGAATTAGCTGTTAGTTTTCCTTAAAAACAGACCCGATATTTAACGGATGCGGCGGTACAGATGGATTTCCTGAATTAACTAGAAGTAGAAGATAAACTTACCCTCTATCTCGTCCACGGTCTCTGTCTGAATATCCAGGCATAGCTAAATTATAAACCGAAAAAGAAAAAAATATATATATATGTGTGTATAATAGTAGAAAAAAATATTCAATCTGTCAGTAAATTTCAACTGACTATAAAATGGCTTCTGTAAAATACCGGCCGGGAGAAAAAAAAACACCAAAAAAACAACAACACTAGCAGACGTACATGTATCAATCCGCAGCGCACGGAACTACATTTAACCCCTAATCAGGAACAAAAACTGATTACATTTTCCATTTGTCACATTTTACACTAAGAAAAGTTAATGCTATAATTTGTTATTGTTACTTTTATTAAGCTTTTTTAATACATATTTAAACGACACATCGTTTGTTTTTTTGTTTTCGAAAATACTAATAATAACTACGGAACTATTTTATGAGCTAAACCTCACGCGGAAAGGCGTCAATGACGCATTGTTGAATTATTACGTCATGACGGGTTTAGCACTTCCGTATTTTTCTTGTTTTACATATTTTTTGCAACCTAGGCTAAGATTACAACTATAGACGAGGGGGAAAACAAGTGATTGTTAAATGACAAAATAATTTTATTCTGTAAAACGTCATTAAACCACTTCAGCCAATTAGAATACAGTGGCGTTTTAAATGTTCCACATAGGCTGCTTTTTTTCATTCGGTTTCTGCGGCAAGCACAAGTCCCGCCTTTTTTGTGTGGTCTCTCCTGTGATTGGTCTGTGCTTCGTGCACTCGTGAGCGTTTGTTTGAGTGTCCTATAGTTGGGCAGTGGCGGCAGTTAGTGAACGGTGCTAATAGCTATTTTATTTTCGTTATTATAGTTATAGTAAAAATAGATTTTTATATATTTTGACCGCTTTTCGTGTTTAAAAGAATATTTGATTTGGCACTCTTGTTTTGTCTACAAAAAACAAGCTGTATCAGATGGGAACCGAAGACAGAGGTAAGTCTCGCCAACGGTTGAATTCCAAATGACTTTCTTTTTGAATACATGTCTGGCGACTGTTGTAGGATTCATTCCTATAGTATGTAGTGTGCCAGTGTAGGGAGCGTGGAGCCGTTTGGAACATAACCGTTTAAATGTTCCGTATAATGTAACGTTTGGTAACACCGCCGACGCTACGAAGTTGGTAACGCAAACGAAGAGTTAGCTTCCATGCTAACAAGGAACTGTTGCGTTACTTCTCATTATAATAGAAGTTGGTTGTATTTACACCCTTCGACTCTTTGACTAAAGCTACCCGCTTTAAGTAACGTAACTGAAGTTAGCTTTTTGGTGGTGATGTACTATAAGTTTGCTTGTCAACCTTCATTAAAACGATTCCAAAGGTTTCCTACATTTCAATAGGAAGTGTTATAGTGATGCACGTAATGTTTTCTAAACCTTCTCATTACGTTATTAACAGTTAATATAGGTTTATGTGATGTTGTGAGAAAATGTTCTTAGAACAGCGCTCTCAAAACATTCGAATAACCTTATTCGTACGTTTGTCTGTGCGTGTGGCCCTGCGATGGACTGGCCATCTGTCCAGGGTGTACCCCTGCCTCTCGTTGGGATAGGCTCCAGCAGACCCCCGTGACCCTGAGTTAAAGAATAAGCGGGTATAGAAGATGAACGAATAATTCTTCTTAGGTTTTAGGGAAAACGTTTTTAGAACAATGTTATTGCAATGTCCTAATGACGTTATTTATGCTTGACGAATATTCTTATATGTTAGAGAAAATGTTCTCTACAATGAACAATTGAAACATCCTAATGACATTATTCACACTTAATGAATGTTCTCAAATGTTTTAGGAAAAACGTTTTTAAAAGATTGTTAATAAGTACTTAAATGTTCTCAAAAGTTTTAGAGAAAATGTTGCAACAATATTGGAACATTCTAAATTTATGCTTGGTGAGTGTCCTCAAAGGTTTTAGAGAAAACGCTATTGAAATGTTCTAATGAGGTTATTCATTGTTGATGAGACTTCTCAAAAGCTTTAGGGAAAACGTTCATAGAACAACGTCATTGGACCGTCCTAATGTTGTTCAGTTCAATTCCATTCAGTTTTTTTATACAGTGCTTTTAACAATACTCATTGTCTCAAAGCTGCTTTACATATGCATATGCAGGGTGAAATGATAGTTGTTATTCATGCTTAAAGAGTGTTCTCCAAATCTTTAGGGAAAATGTTCTTAGAACAATGTTATTGCAATGTCCTTATGACGTTATAGTGCTTGATGAATTTTTTTCAGAAGTTTTAGAGAAAACATTCTTAACAAATTTATTGACACATCCTAATGACATTATTCGTACTTGATGAATGTTCTCAAATGTGTTAGGGAAAACATTTTTAGAAGAATGTTATTGGAATGTCTAAATGCCTTTATTTATACTTAAATGTTCTCAAATGTTTTATACTTAAATGTTCTCAAATGTTCACTCCTATGGCCAAATAAGAATCATTAATCAACCTAATATACACGTTTTGGACTGTGGGAGGAAAGCAGAGTACCCTGAGTAAACCCACGCAAGCACAGGGAGAACATGCAAACTCTGCACAGAAAGACCCCTTGCCCAGGAATCGAAGCCCAAACTTTCTTGCTGTGAGGCGAACTGCTAACCACTACACCACCGCGCCCCCTAATGTTATTCATTTTTTTGTAGATTGGGTGGATGTAGCCAATGATCTCATTTGCAAGTGCCACGTTAACCTGAGGATACAGAGGCTCGCAGAGTGTGATGCCAGTGTGTTTGTTGCCTTGTATGAAGCAATTTTGGGAGAGAAAGTACCAGGTAAACTCTACAACTTCCTATGACTAAATAAGTTGTTGTACAGCATTGGTTAGAAAATAAAAGTGGCAAAAATGAATTTTGGGTCATTTCAGGCAGCTGCCTCACAAAAAGCCTCGAGTTAGTTAAAATCAATCTTTGGTTTATTTAATCAATTTATTTTTTTTCAGCTTCTAAACTGAGCCAGAAACTAAAGGAATAAATATTTTTTTCTTCTGGATATGTGGACAACTGCTAAATCCTTACTAAAAACTTTAATTTTATTTTTTTTAGATTACATCATTGTGCCCAAGAGCCAAGAGGATGACATCCACAACGTACAATCTGTGATTGACTCACTTGCCTTGGACTATCTCCAGATCAGCTTATCCCACATCACAGGTGCAGACTATTGCTGTAGTGTTCGTTTCTGTCTGAAATTTAAGGGGTGTGACAAGTCATTAGATGATAAATAGTACTGGCTTTTTATTGTTATAAAAATGTAATAAGGGATATTTTTGGATTAAAAAGACTTTTTTGTACTTGACAGTTGTACTTTAAAGGTATGTAAAGTAATATGGATCACATTATATGTTAGGGTATCAAAAAGATTCAGGACATGCCAACATAGGGCAGCACCGGGGTTTAATGCATAGTCACGTTGAGCACCGCTGCGCATGCACCTTTTTGCCTTCTTTCTGTTGCTGCGTCTTTAAACTTTCCTACCCCCGTGTATACTTTTAGCTTTATCTTAGATCTTAATTCAATCCGACATTGATCTCTAAAGTTGGCTTAAACTTTTTTTAGATACTGAAAATATGTTCTATTCTTTATAAATTTATTATAAAATCTGTGGTTGTGTTTACTGTAAACTACAATTATGTTTATTCCTAATATTGACACAGACTAGCAGGGCTGTCAGGTAGGCACTTTTCAGATTTTGGTAGCCTAAAATGAATTTGCATGAATTCAGAAAGACACTATTTTTTATTGTAGACTAGTGTG
>JAOTQW010000009.1:1541901-1552565 GCA_026260075.1 Sisor rabdophorus
CCTTCTTGTTGTGAGGCGACGGTGCTAACCACTGCGCCACCGCGCCGCCCAAGAGTAGGATTAGCTAAGGAAAAAAAAGGATGACGGGAGAAAGATTAATAACAAATTTAACAGATCTTGGGAGGTTTTTTTTTTTTCAAGAATCTTTAATAGCTGTTTCTCAATGGTCCAATCTAAATACATGAAGTCAAGGACAAAAAAAAAAAGGAAGTGGGTGTAGAATGACTATTTTGAAGTACGAACATGGTGAGAAATAAAAGACGAATTAGAGTGAGACAGAACAAGGCTAGGATAAGAGACCGTGTGTGTACTACCTGCTTGCTTTGAAGGCTTTAAGCCTCTGGACGAAAAAGGTCTCGAGCACCTCTGCGCACTGATAGAATGGCGAGTCGCTGGAGTTGTAGTATCGACAGTTATCGAAGATTCGGGTCATGTCTGCTACATACTCTGTCAGCTTACTGTAGTGACGCTTCAGCAGTCGTTCCTCCATCGTGGAAAGATCTAAAACAAGAGTTTTAGTGTACTCTGCCTTGCTGTACAGAAATATTACTTAATTATAGATTTAGCAAAAGGATGAAATTTCTGAAATGATCAGGGCAGGGCTGAATTTCCTAAGTTTGTTTATAAAATCAGGAACACGGGTGTGGTTAAGCGCTGATTTGTGAAAGGAGGGCAAATGGGAGGGATGTGAATGCTTAAAAAAATAAAAATAAATAATGATCAAGGACTCGTGTTATCTAATTAATCAATCCAGGAGAAGAAGATGAACAAGACGAGGATGGTACAGCGTGCGACTATGTATATGAAGAATCACTAACAAAACTATATTTTATTTTGAATGTATACATAAAATACTATAACAAATCCAGTGCTTACACCTTAGTCATACGTCTCTGTATACTTTTTACCTCTCTCTACTCTCTCTCTCTCTCTATATATATCTTGCGCTCTCTCTCTCTCTCTCTCTACTTGCTCTTATTCTATCTAGCGGTCTTTGGTGTGTTAAGTCATTTAGCATCTGTTTGTTGGTCAGAGTTTTCACAGGTCAGTGATTGACACAGATGGACTGATTTTAACTAATTCAAGATGGAGGCTTTCATCTATGACTGAAACAAGGGCAATGTTTCCTTCATCATGGACTGAACAGTAAGAATACTTCCAGAGTTACCATAAAGGGGCTTATTTGTCACATACACTCGACAGCAAAGTGGAATGTTTCTCTTGCATATCCTGGCTTAGAAAGCTGGGATAGGAGTGCAGGATCAGATATAAGACAGCATCCCTGAAGCAGGAAGGGTTAAGGGTCCTGCTCAGGAATACAACAATGGCAATGGAGGAGCCTTGAACAACAACACAGCTCCACAACTATTTCAGCTTATTTAGCAGATTTAAACAAACAGTGACAATTTTGTTTATTCAGAAGCAGCAGCAAAATAATTTGGTGCTTGAATTTTGGTTATAAAACTAATAGAAAAGCGATATTTCTTATAACATGTCCACACATTCTTTTCTTTACAAGTTAATAACAATTTATATATTAATACCTAATAAATTTATGGTAACTGCCATTTATCAGCTGAGTGAATATATTTATGTTTTATTCAAAGAAGAAAAAAAAGATCCTCTAACATGCATGAATTCTCCTGTAGCTTCTTACCCATAGGCTCCTTTATCACTCCATAGTAATCAGGGGCATCTTCAGGGTCCACCGGCTCCAGGAAGGGCCACGCCATTTTATGAGCCTAGAGACAAACACAACAAAATCACACACATGGTCAAGTCCAGTGTATTGGAAGCAGCTGCTTCAACATTGGAGAAAATCCAAGTCTTTTCCTTTCTCACTAGGAGGCAGAAGAGTAAGAATAAAAGAAAAATGTAGAACGAAGGGATGAAGAAGGCGAAAAAGAAAGACAACACCCGCACGCCTGGGAAGTCTTCCAAAGTTCAGGTTGATCAGATTAGAAACCAGTACCAGATTTGTTTTCCTCCCCTATGAGGAAGAAAGAGAGACTGAGCAGAGAAGTGAGAAAGAAAAGGAAGCCGTGAGAGAGAGGGAGAGACAGAGAGGTGGGGAAGTAAAAGAGAGGGACTTGGACATGAAGCAAACCTGAAGTGAGCGGAGAATCCTTCGCAATCCCTCGTAGTCTTTCTCAGTGAGAGGTGTGAGCACAGTCATTTCGTCCTCTGTGGACTGACACTGAGGGCAGATGTACTCGTCAATATACGTTGCCTCACTCTGCAGGATGCCCACGCAGCGGCCATGGTACCAGTTCTGACAGCGGTCACAGCCAATGTAGAACCTGACAACAACCAAAGCGGGTAGAGCTTTCAGAGCTGCATGATGTCATAGTTTATTAGAAATAAAATACAGATCTGACCAGACACTGTTCACCGGCTCAGTCTAACACTGTCTTCATACCAAATGGCAGTTTAATTAATTCGCAGAGTAGATCACATACAAAGTCAGTAGGAGGTGATGACAAAATGCACAACGCATTTGCCATAAACATACAATATTCACTTTAATTGCATCTTTCACACAAGCATTATGAAAAAAGAAAGAATTCCGACTATTTACTCCGTTCACATACTTCAGTTGGAAGTAGGGTGTTGCAGTTACTACAGTTTTCCCTTTTGGATAATAATAAGTGTGCAAAATTATGTTATGCCAAATAATTGCAATCATACGATTATTGATGTGAGTATTTCTTCTTTATGTTTGGTGTGAACACAGCCTAGTGATACAAGTCTAACTTTAAAACATTAGAATTTATAATAAAAGTTAAGTATAACATTGAAATTTTAAATATAAAAGCTGTCGCAGCTATCCATACTCTGCCAAAATTTTCTCTCTTTTTTCCCCAAATCCAAACACCAAACTAAACCTCAGATACAGTTATGAGAGGTAGTTCTTAAGCCCCCATGTTACTGAATTCATCTTATTCTGAACACAACACAACACAAAGTGTGTATTTCCAAATTCACACAAACTCACTGGGCTTCATCGTAAGGAGTTCTGCAAATGCAGTAAAGCTCGTCTGTGGTTCCTTCTTGCGCCTGTTTACACTCTGTACAGATGTAGTCGTCCATCTTTTTGGCCTCTTTCTCTGTGATGCCCACGCAGTCACCGTGGTACCAGTTTGTGCACAGATCACAGCCTATGTAAAACCTACAGAGGCAAAAAGAGGGATAAAAACCTAGAGGAAGTAATACATCAGTAGATTCTTATTCCTTTGCTTAGAAATATAAATGATGATAAACTCCATTGGTTACATGAATACAGTTAATCCATCTTAAAAGAAGCACCAAAATATATTCTATCTGAACATTTACTTTAAACAACACACACTAACATTCAGGTGTGCATAGGTGGTAAAAGTCAAATCTCACTTAGTCTCGTCGTACGGCGTTTTACAGATACAGTACAACTTTGTGTCACTTTTGGTTTGTCTTAAGGTAGTCGTGATCATCTTTTTCCTTGATTTCGCGGCGATCTCGTCCTCAAGCTTGCGTTTGTAACCTGTCTGTGAAGCTGTGCTTGTAAGCTGGGCATTGGCGGTGACGGCTTGAGCTTCTCTTTCCCGGCAGATCTTCTCCAAATCTCGCCTCAACTCCTCCTGCGCAAACATACACAGATATCAGTTCAGACAACGCGCATACAGGTGGCGAGGATCTAGCGAACTCCTTGTCTTATGTTTACCTGCACCTCCAGATGTAACTGTCTGTCCAGCAGTGCTCTTTTCTTCATGATCTCGGCTTTCAGCTGCTCTTTGTGTTTGAAGAGCAGGGCTGAGAGCTTGACGGCCATCTGCTTGCTTTGTTTCTGTGCCACAGTCTCCTCACGTTTGCGCTTCCTTGTTTCCTGCCTCTCCTCTTTGTCGATCTTGTCCAAGATGCACTTCATCACCTGGTTACACACGATCATCCTGGAACACAAGTTTTAATCCAGATTTATTTAAGACTAAACATTCATTCATCTTCTATACCTGCTTATTCCCTAAGTCTGGGTCATGTGGGTCTGCTGGAGCCTATCCAAGCGTACATACGGCATAAGGCAGGGGTACATGCTGGACAGGTTGCCAGTCTATTGCAGGGCCACACAACCAAACACACTCCAATGGGCAATTTAGAATCTTTAATTAATCCAATGTTTATGTTTTGGCCTGTGGAAGGAAACTGAAGTACCCGGAATAAACCCACGCAAGCATGGGTAGAACATGCAAACTCCACACAGAAAAACGGGGGTTTAAGGTCCCTACAGTGGCACCTTAATAGTGCAAGGAATTGAACCCTGAACTTCCAATCATCAGTCCATTCATTAGTCATTAAGCGACTACTTGCCCAATAAACTAATAAAGTGGCTTGGTGCAAAAATTGTTTCTGTGGGCTCAATGATAGCTCAATTACTTTTCTTCAGTCTCCACAACAGAGGGAGAGGACAATAATAATAATCATAAAAATAATAATCATAAACCTGCCTTCCCAATTTTTTGTGCTAAGGGTCTTGTCCCATCCCATGTCTGATTTAGTACACGTGTTGGAATGATTTGAAAAGGAAACGTGATGCAAACAAAATGTAAGAGCATGTAATTTAGTTGATTTATATTTGTTCTAAACTTTTGGGACCTTTTTTAGGTTTATGATCTTCGCCGGCTATAGTGCACTTGAATGCAAAAACATTTCACATTACTCTAAAGGTTGGTGCTACAACCTTGCTTGCTTCATCCAGCTGTAAAGAAAAAAAGTTTGGATTGTAATTTTATGCTAGCCAGCAAATAATAATAAACCAGACATTGAACAATTAAGGGACCGCCTTGCTATGCATATTAGTTATCATGAGGTCTGCATACCTCACAAAAACGAACCTTTTCACATTCACATTTTTTAGGATTATTTACATGGTATGGAATTGTGTTTTGAGCTAATATATAGAAAGCCCATTCACTAGCCAGGCGTTACTTGTTTTTTTAATGGTGGGGTGTATGTTATGGTGGGTGTGGGGGTTTTGTTGGGACAGATTCTCTTCAATTGGCTCTTACAACACTGACTGCATGTGGGAAAAGGAGGAAAGCTAAAATGGAGGGATCACCAGCTGTGAGGGTCGCAGGGCAATCGTAATTCCCAGACTTAACATGATGCACAGCATGAAACGTGAAGAGATGCAGGCAGAGATAGTGAAATTAGAAATTCACGTTTCATTCCACCAGCCATTTTTTAAATATTTTGCACAGCAGAAAGAGAAATAGAAAAAACAAAAATAGAGTCGGTTTTAAATTACTTGTGCACAATTATTGGATTTTCTCCCACCATTGGTCAGTTGAAAACTATTAAAATACTACTATAGACTGGGAACTGCAACAGCTAATATGCGCTTTCTTTTAGGACCCTACTGCAAACATGATCTTTCAGAAAGCACATGGCTATTTGTGGTAGCATCACTGGAATTTTGAACTTCTGACAAACAGGAATGAATTTTTTTTATCTGTTATGCAACTTTATTGTATAGAAATTGTAGAAAGTTACTATTCTTTGTCAGATGTAAGGCAAATGGTGAGAAATCACCAAGGCACAAATATTGAACTACCACTACTACTACCACTATTTGTAAATACATACATAAAATATGACCTAAATAGTAGTAACAAAAACTTTTTACAAATAAAGTTCTGTGTCATGTCTTCGTTCAGTGGACTAGCTGTTCTGCTAATTTATACTTTTTCGAAAAATGTAATAACAACAGGTTTTTAGGTGGCATTTGCCAGACATCCTAAGTGACTTAGTATATCTTCTTTATACACCTGAGCAATTGGGGGTTAAAAGGGTCTTGCTCATGGGCCCAACATGTAACTTCCTTGATAAAAGCAAAAAACAAACAAACAAAAAGCATTTTCATACCCCAAATGTAGACGTTTGCAAGGTACGCATAAATTATTATATTTTTTTTAAATAATTACAGCTAGATCTTCCTGTGGGATGCTGAATTTTAGCTAACAGCCTGGAAGAGGGACAAATTACAAGGGAGATGGTCTCTATCTGGCCACTACTTATAGACCACAAAGTCGATTGGGTGCTTGTGTCTAGCACAAATTTGCTTCCTGCTGTAGTTAAAATCACATCTGCTACATCACCATCTATCAACTTTTGTTTAATGTGTAGTTCAGGTGGGGCAAACTGATTCGGAAACTGTAAAAAAAATTGAAAAGCTGTAGGCAAAAAGTACCAAAAGGCTTGTAGTGGTTGTACTGGGTCAGGGAGAGGTCAATGTAGTTCCCAGGCCATTTGTTCCAAAGATAAACATATTAGGGAGCTTGATGGGCTGATGACATTAGTGACATCAGGCCAAACTCTTAATTACACTTTGTAAGAAAAAGTTAACAGGAGTGAGAGTTCAATGTTATGTGTGAATGTACAATAAACAGAGTTCGAAATAATGTAGATAAATAAAATACAGAGCGATACAGAACTAGAACAAAAAAAAAACCTCATCATCCTTTTTTATTTGTTATAGTTATTTAGGTGCTTTGTGTAATGTGTTTTAAAACAAAATTGTCTGTATTGTGGGTAAAAATGAGGCCTGCAGTAACGTTATTGTAAGCTGGTGGTAAGTGAGGCTTTCTGTGACACACTGCTCAACTCACCTCTGGTTCTCTTCTCGTTCGGCAGGTGTCATGGGCTTCTTTTGTTTCAGCTGCTCAATCACTGCATTTTGCTTCATCACCACCTTCAGAACATTTACATTTTAATTTACAGTTCTGACATTTACAAAGCCCTTTTTCAGCGCACACACACCCAGGACTATATACACACACAATAAATCACCTAAATGTACACAACTCTGCAAAATTACATACACACACACACCCATAGAACCAGTCCTAAAGCGGCAAGGGCAGAAAATAAACACAGACGCATGACCCCGCTGGTGTGAGTCACTGCCTGTGTTTAACAGAGAAGCACTTTGTGGTCTCTGTGACGCTTCTCCACTGTTGGGATTTCCCTCACCTCACCTTACACCAGCATCTGTGTGATCCTGCTTAGCAGGATGTGTGCTGTCCCTGGGGTCCCCCTTTGACCTGAATTCTATGAATTTGTTCTAGTGCATATGTAACTTAGGAGGCTTAGTGGTACAGCTTGGCAATGAGGCCCTTTTCTTACATGTGATGTGCACTGTATATTTGTTTGCCGTGGCCTGCTCACCTGCTTCTGGATAAGATCACTCTGGCTCATCGCTTGTTGGTGCTGCTCCTTTTTTGCATCCTGCTGCTGCAGCTTCTTCTGCTGCTGCTGCTCACGGAGCTGATGGATTCTTTGGAGCTGTTCTTGGACGCTGGCCGTCTGCAACGTCACTACGTTCTGGACCGGCTGAGACTTAATGTCTACCTGGCACGGGGCACCGGCAGTCTGCTGCTGGATCTGTACAGGAACTTGAAGTTTAACAGTCTGCTCTGGCTTAAACTGTAATGCTGGCACCGCAATGACCTGGGCCCCTTGGTGCAGCTGCACCTGGGGCCTCACTTGTTGTTGTTTTAAAGCCATCTGGTTTGCTGTAGCTTTGGCCTGTATGGGGGTGGGAGACTGGATTGGCATTTGGGCCTTGTGGGTCATCGGTGGTGTGCGGGGGGCGAAAGCTCCAGCTTGCACTGGCTGGGCAGGAGATGGAGTGCATGTTTTGAGGGCAAGCTGAGTTTGACCTGCAACAAACACAGTGCGTTGGTTAAAGTCTTTGCAATGATTGCAATGTTTTACAACAGAACCAAAGTTAAACAATGAGTTCATAAAAACAGATATTTCTGATCTTTTTGAACAAAAAATTTAAGCTTGTACTCTGAACACCTGTGTAAAGTAAAATCTGAAATGTTTTACTTTTTACTGTGGTGTAAAAAAAAAATTCTGAAACACTACTTTACCTTGATTTGTTTTTTTCTCCTTATCTACACATGCTTTAACAAGACTACATGGTGACTTTCTCAGCCATTATTTATTTTGCGTAATTTAAATCAGCAATAAATTAATACATCCTTTTTTCCTGCAAGTGTACAAATCTTTAGATAAATTGAGACTGCGCTCAACTCCAAGACTAATTGATTTAGACAATTATAGACCTGCTTGGACTTGTATTTAATTGAAACCGTTCCTTAAATAATATTAGATATAAATGACAGGCCTTAGTACCTGGTGTGGAAGATGAAGCTGGAGTGGCTGTGAACAGAAAACGCTGCACCTGGCCGTTGGGTAAAACAGCCTGCATAAGCTGTTGGCCAGCTGCAGGGATCACAGTCACACCAGGGGGGATAATCTGCAGCTGACCTGCTGTCTGCCCCTGCCCCTGCACCATCACTGTTACCCCCTGCAGACAAAAAAGTGTCAGTGTGTTACATATTCCACTGAGTGACTCACCAAACACTGCAAACAAGGCACAAGTAGAACTCATGACACACACACACACGCATATTAGCGCACACATATACGCGCACACACATATATACACACACATACACACAAAATGTACTAGCCTGCTGACTTTCCACCCCAGCTGCCTTTGGCTTCTGAGACAAAAAACAAAGAGAAGGAAAATTAAATCAGCACTAGATTATAGCCATTTAAACTTCCATCACAGACACGCTAGGAAATTTTTTTTAGCAGAAGGCACAGGTTGGCCACGAATAAAACATTGTTATTAGAGGACACGAGCATGGCAATGTGCGTACACCATGAATCGTCCCCACCCAGGCAGTGCGGTGGGAAACACCTGTTGGGGAATGTTTTGGATGTGTGTTCAGTGTTTATTTTGAGTCACATTTTCCCTATCTTACCATGTGTCATGGCGGCATCTGTTTTTAGACAACATTTACACGCGGAATTCTACCAGTTTTTTAAAGGACAGGAGACACTGTGCATTTAATCCATTAATTTAAAACACGTTAACTTTTATAAGACGTGATGGATTTAAACCAGACAGAAACAACTGTCCGTTAGATGTAAGTAAGTTAAATCGTTGTATTAACCAGCTGCACTGCTATATTTGGGCGTTCCTAAAAAATAATCCAAAAACCCTGGTTAAGCAAATCAGTTAAAAAACAACGCTAAAATATTCAATTACTATTAAATAATACATCAAGTACAGAGCAAGTATCTGTCCAAAGTGATACATCATCACAACATTGTAACTTTATTATGTTTTAATGCAGGGGTCTTTAAAGAGTCTTAGAGGTTACAGCTGAACTCTGCAGGCTGTCCTGTATTTGCATTTATTTGAATTCAAACATTTATTTCACAACCCGGTTTTAGTCATTCTGTTGGAAAATATTCCCTTTCCTTGATTTGATGCACAACAATAATAACGTCAAAAAAGACAAGTAGTTAATTTGTTTTAATAAACAAATTGTTGAAATATGTTAAAATAATTAACATAGCATCTTTTTCAATATTTTTTCTATAAAACGACTTAACCTACATACGATCATTCAGTTTATCCTTATATATGGTAGCATATACAAATTATTTTTAACTATTACAATAAATCGCAACGTGTTCTAACTGTACAGTTTAACCTTTCTAAATCTCTGTGTCTGTGTGCATCTTACCTGTGCCCCCTGGCCGAGTTGACTCAGCTGATTGAGGCATAGTTTGACTGAACCCTGGGTTGCTTTGGGGCTGGCAACGGTTTGTGTGGTTGTGCCTCGTATGTGTGCACTGGTCACAGGGCTGCCAGGTTGTCCCTGTATAATTTGGGTCACTATTTTTCCCATGTGACCTGGTAGAAAAGAAGATGCACAACAAAATGAAGGAACAGATAGACAGCCACACATACATTTCATATCTGATGTTAGATCAGACCTTGCTGCACCACTATTGGGGTTCTAAGGATGGTCTTCCCCAGGGCAGCTCCTTGTTGTGTAGTCGTTCGTAAGACTGTCATCCCTGTTCTTAGCTGTCCCCCAGTTGCGATTACCTAAAATAAAATATTTTTAGAAATGCTAATGGTGTAGTGGTGTATGTAACTTTGAAGAGAAAACCCAGGCAAGCACAGGTAGAACAACCAAACTCCGCACAGAAAGATCCGGAAATTAAACCCATGACCACCTTGCCGAGAGGAGAAGGTGCTAACCACTACACCACCGCGCCCATTTTAGTGATCTGTTATTCAGCGTTAGCAAACTCCGCAGGTCTTTAGCATTCTGTAAGATGATGGTCTATTACTATGTTATTGTGTGTGTACCTGTTGAGTGGCTGTCCCCGGTGTCTTGGATGTGATATTGACTGTAGCTGTGTTGACTGTAGCTGTAGGCTGCAGTGTGGTAACGTTCTGCTGGTTTCCTGTGGTAGCAGATGGAATAATGCCAACAACTTTTTGCTGAACACCTGAAAGACAGACATTAATACACTAAGTGTTTCAGTAACCTGTTTTAGATTAGCAAATCGACTGTTTCTTCCAGAATAATTGGCTGAAAGAAGACATTTTTAAAGTTGTAATGTTTCTGTACGGTCTGCAACACCAGCTGAAAAGTTACACCTTTCCTATTATAACCATGTTATGACTGTTACTGACATTTAATTAAACAATTAAGTCAGCATTCCTCCGGGTACTCCGGTTTCCTCCCACAGTCAAAAGAAATGTGCATTAGGTTGATTGGTGACTCTAAATTGCCCATAGGAGTGAATGT
>JAOTQW010000009.1:1552737-1570163 GCA_026260075.1 Sisor rabdophorus
AGTGCGTGTGGTTGTGTGTGTTGCCCTGCGATAAACTAGCGATCTGTCCAGGGTGTACCCCCCTGCCTCTCGCCCTATATGCTCTGGGATAGGCTCTAGCAGACCCCAGTGACCCCAGAAAGTTTGGGAATAAGCGGTTACAGAAGATGAATGAATGAATACAAATTCAAATTTCTGATCGCACTATTTATATAAAGTCCATCTTTTATACACCCTTTTCTGCAAACACAAGCTGAAACGACCCCAACAACCAGGTAGTGTCGCTGTAACTGTTGAGGGAATCGAGTACAATCCCTGAACACCTACCCCACCACCAGAAAACCACAACCTAGTGTATAACTAGTTTCTATTTGAACTACTTTAAGCAATGTATTTAGCGATTCTGCAGTGTGGCCACATTTAATACAGTTTAAGCTAATCATTCAAGATTTCATAAACATCCAGAAATCCTGATTGTGTACCTTGAAAAATGGTCAGTGGCTATGTTAGCCAAATTTAGTCAACTGGTACAGCTTCACATGAGCATCAAAAGAAAAAAAAATGAAAGGAAGGTTTCGGGTAAAATAAACAACCCACGCTGGTGTTTAAAAGGTCATGGATTTAATTTTCAATACCACCAAACTGCCAGTGATGTGCATTCGAGTAAAACTCTCAACCCTCAGGAATGCAGCGTTCTTTATAATTTCGGGATGATTCTTGTGAGGTACACCCACATTAATCCCCAGCAACAATCTCCAGTGCATTATGCATTAACTTAATCCGAAGACCACCCACATACCAAAGCGTCTGCTCTAAAGCCAAAGTGAGACATTGCCAGTTCAAGAGCTGCTTATCTTTAGATACACTGTTAGTGTTTGACGTCGTCTGCAATAGGCACCACCCGCCTGTACAGACTCTTGGGAATTGAACCTAAAGCTTAGCCACAGTCGTATCCCAAAGCAATGCTTGAACTGAGCGATTTGCTTGCAAGTTCTGAACCTCTGCTCAATGGCTTGCTTGTTCAATGGCTTTTTAGGGTCTTTGATGGTTGCCATGATAAACAGCACCAGAGCAGGTAAACCGGCATCTTCAAAGCGCAAATGAGATCTAAGGGGCGGCAAGGAACAACAGAAAAATGTATAAATGAATGAATGAATGCCTTCAATCCATCATGTTTTTCGGAACACACCACAGTTACCACAACGCTGTTTTATGCTTTTTTGACAAAACAGACAAGCTGTATCTTTCCATCGCCTCTTCTTCGGTAGTTTAGCAGTAACCGCAAGTCATCAAGTGAGAACTCTAAATACACCCTGTTTCAGAGGGCCGAAGGCAGCGGGGTGGGGTTCACCTCCATTCTGACATCAAAAGACTTGGAAGAGGAGGTAAGTGACACTCTTTTCTGACACAGAAAAAGCAGAAGGAAACTCTTGAGTCCTGGTATACCTGCGCCAGACAGGTTTTCATGCCGACTTCCTCTGGTGTCTCCAGAACAAACAGCACTACCTGAAATGACCAGGCCTGGAAAAAAACACCTCTGCGCATTATAAGTCTGGGCTTTCTCGTTCTGTGCCACCCGCCCCGACACACAGACTCACACAAACACACAGACACATACCAAGCAGGGGCTTAAATTTATCAAGCAATAAAGAAGTTCTACTCCTTAAACATGAGGACTGCTATAAAAGTCATGTTGTATGATGTAGTGTGTGTTATTTTTTATTAGTTGTTTTTACTCCAATGCTAAACGTTAATAATAAGGTGCTATTAATTACAATTTTATATAAAGTTATTAATCATTTTTTCTTCAAACAAAATCAGCAAATATTTAATGTTTTTGTCTTTAATCTCAAATGACTACTTTAAATTCTTTACTTTCTACTTTTTTAATTTCCTTATTTCCTTACTCTTCCACTGTCCTTCCTTCCTCTCCCTCTTTCTCTGTCCTTCCTTCCTCTTCTTTTCCTTCAGTCCTTCCTCTACTTCCAACCTTCCTTTCTCTTCTTCAGTCCTTCCTTTTTCTCCGTCCATCATTCTTTCCTCTCCGTCTGTCCGTCCATCTACTTCCATCCTGCCTTCCTCTCCATTTGTCCTCTCTCCTTCTTACATCCTCCCTTTCTTCCTTCCACTCATTATGTCTTTTCTTCCTTACGTCGTTCATTCTTCCTTCTTCTCTTCTTTCCATCTGTCCATCCTCTCCTTCCTTCACCTTCCACCCTTCCTTTTTTCCTTTCTCTGCCTTTAGTTCCCTCAGTCTTACATTTTCTCACTCTGTTTCGTTTTTGTTTACCCATTCAATCTTTTATGATTTACGTTTGTTCTGCTTCGCTTCACCTTAAGTTGTCAAGTTTCTTTTCTACAGTTTCCCCCACATTTCTGTTTATCTTGCGCTTATATTTTTTCCAAATATTTCAGTGTCTTGTGAACATTACCCAAAGTATTTTACTTGTATTTTCTACATAACAGTACATCTGTAGGGCTGTTAAGACAAAAAAAAATTACCGATCCGTCAGCTATACATTTCTTTAAAGCATCATCAATTAAAAAAAACCCTCAGTATTTGCCTATAAAGACTCACTGCACCTGCTTTGTATTCAGCAGGATGACAACATGGACAAAGTTTCTTTGGCATAATTTATTTCTATTTTATCAGTGTTTTTAAAAAAGGAAACACAAATCAGTTTGTGAAATTCTTATAGGTCATGACATTTAGCTTTAAGTGCCAATCTGAACACTTATATAGATGTATACAAATAATGCTCCATCGTTCATGTGGGATTAAAAAAGTTTTTGTTTAAATTAGAAATAGACTTTGCTTCACACCTCATATGTAATTCAGGCAGTGTTGATGGAGTTAAGCATTAAACGTCTAACGGCGGATGTGACATTTGTTGCATTGTAAAATCTATAAAAACATCCTTGGCTCCACAGTGTGAAAGGGTAAGAAAGCATATAACCAGGTGCTGTGATGGCTTGGAAAACTCCAATTTGAAAAAAAAGAAGAAGAAAGGGGAAAAAATTACAACTCTAAACACCAGTCAATATTTACCATCTCTGCTAATGTAGCCAAGCAGCAGTGGCGTCGCTCTCCCCAAGACGATACACTCATGTCTGAAAAGGTCATGCAAACGGTGTTATTAGGATGCGTTTGGTCTGTCTTACTATTGAGAAGACGTAAACAAGAGCCTGCTTTACTCTGATGCCAAGGGCTGTGACTAATGGCCGTCGTCATGGGTGGTGTACGCTGGTGTAGCTATGGGGCATTTACACACAGCAGCCTCCTGACACTTACATATGTTCATGATCATGAGTGTTCATACAGTTTACGAGCGTTAATGCAGTTTTTCCAGCACTTACAGTAAGGAAAAAAAAAATAGGTGATCCCCTGCTGATTTTGTTTGCAGTTTTCCCACTGATGAAAAATGAGCAGTCTTTACATTTTAATTGTAGATTTATTCTAACAATTAAAAACAAAAACATCTTCCAAAAAAATCTAATTGTTTAGTATTTTAATAAGTGAAATAAGTATTTTTCCCCTTGGTAAGAATAACTTGGTACTTTGTGTCAAAAGCCTTGTTAGCAATTACAGGCTTCAGTTGCTGTAGTTGGCCACCAGGTTTGCACACAGTTCAGGAGAGATTTTGTCTCGGCCATCAATCTTTTGAGGCTTATCAACTTGAACAGATTTTCTATGGGATTAAGATGGAGATTGGCTTGACCACTCCAGAATCGTAATGTGTTGTTTCTGACTTAATTTCAATGCCCTGGCTAAGGGACAGTGGGTCTCACCCAGGACTTTATGTTACATAGCACTGTCCATCATCCCTTGATGCAGTGATGATGTTTTGACCTCTAAACAGCAGAACATTTCCACCTCTATGTTAGACAGTGTGGATTTTCTGACCACAACACTTGGGCTTTCTTGAGCAGGTAGTCGGTGCTGCAGTATTTTAGTCCGTCACGCCGTAGTGTGGTACTTATTGTGATTGTGAATGTAGCTCTTGGGTATTACTATCACTTTCTCACAAAAAGGCTTGGCAAAGGTCTTGTAGCTCATTCCAGCCTTGTCCCTGATATCCTTGGACAGCTGTTTGGTCTTGGAGAGTGCTCCTAAACATGATACCTATAAAAGATTTGGGAGCCAGAAATCCTACCAATTGACAGGGATCAAAAACTTTTTTGCTACTCATTGAAATGAAAGCCAATTTCTAACTTTTTTCATCTCTCACTGTCGGAATTAACCAAAAAATTGCACAGTGGGCGGGAGGGCAATGGGTTAAAATGTTTGTCCGTTTCTTACATGACCATTTCCTGGTTGAGTATCCTACAGTCAATAAACCTCTACCAAAAAGAAAGCTTTAGATTTTTTAAATTGTGATGCCAATGAATATATTTATTGTCTTTTTTTAGATGTCTTTCTGTTTTTTTATTATTATTATTATTCTTTCACAATTGACGCTCATTCTATATACTTTATGTTTCTTTTTTTGTGCTTAAACATCTGTAATTAGTTCATAGAAATGAAAATGGACGTTTAAACACAACCTTGCTAAAACTGTGTATAATTTTTTTCATATTTTTGATAATATATTTTTACATTTAATATAAAAAAATCTCTCAGACTTAAGTACAATAAAGATTACATATTTTTACATAAGCAATATTCTAAAATAACTTCCAGAAAAGCCCATATACCTGTAACAGTTGGTAGCTTTCCTTTTTAACAAACTGCGACTCGAGGTTTCACACAGCATGACTTTACAAAAGGAAGAATTTCGGATTACTCTTTAGAGTTCGTAAACATACAAGAGAATATTTCCAGAGAAATCACAGGAAATAACGCAAGATCAAGTATGAGATCAGAGTTCCCGCCCGAGACTAGACAAGTTATTAAAATAGTTGCCTGAAAGAGGTTGGTAATACAAAGGGTCAGTGAAGTGGGAAAAAAAAGGGAATAGGAATAGCAAAGGTCCTTAAGACAGGAAATGATGACATGCTACCCACCTAGTCAGCGGTGGTAATTAGAAGTTTATGGCCTTATGTCTCGGTCAGTAAAATTATATGTGTGTTTAGATCTTTAGATTTAGTCAGTAGCCGTAATAAATGGTCAAAAGTAATGTTTACGTAACTAACAGACCATAACTATCACTATTATTATCATTATATATTATTAACAGTCTTGTTTTTAAATAACATACAAATAAATACATAATAGGCTGTAGAAAATACTAATCATTTTAAATAGAAATACAAATGAATGGTTGCCTGTAAAAGACTCAGAACTCAAGTGATCATTATTGTCAATTGTCAGTAAATTCCAGTACGAGGCAGCGGCAGTACCTCCTTGGATGTTGGGCACACTGAGTGTGACGATCTTGCTGTTGGTGGAAAGCGGAAGAACTTTGCCAGTTACAGAAACAGGACTGCCTGAGATCTGGAAGGTTTGCCCCGTCATCGTGGAGACGGTGGTAACAGTGCTGCTGGACACTGTCGCATTAAGAAATATAGTTGACTTGAAAATTTAATTCGGCAAGGAGTGGGGAAAAAAACAACGAATTAAGTGCTGAGAACATCTGATAAAGTAAGCAGAAACAGTCTCCCATTGATCAACCACCAACAGAAAAGTTACAATTCATGATGGTTAAGCAGATCTGCCTCCTCTGCATATCATGAAACAATTCACCATGGCTCTGCTATTCCATGAGCAACAGAACAGGATGCCACTGGTGCCACACACTCTTCTGTTATCACAAAATAGGACAAGAAAAGGCGACAGCAAAACAATGGTCAGCCAACAGTATCATGCCGTGCTTCATCCCATGCAAGCCATGCCATAAAACATTCCACTCATTGGATGAAGTCAAATTGCTGTGGAGTCAAGCAGACATGGCTGTGCTTACAGCTAGCCACAATGGGTTAGGAGTTCTTTATGAACAACCAAGGGATTATGTAAATAGACAGACATCCAAAATAAAAATGGATTTAACCACACTCTGACATCCAAATGTCACACAAAAGTCAGAGTATGGTAAAAGATACAGAAAGGTAAAGCAACTTTAACTGAAACATAAACCTTCATGAGAGCCAATGTTATAAACGCCAATGTTAGGAAAGTAAGAAGGCTTCCCTTACCTTGACCTTGGACCCAGGTTGCAAATGACTGCTGAAAGTTTTTATTTTGCTGGAATGTGACTGGGGAGCCCATTTTGGTGGCCAGTACCACTTTGGTTCCAGGTGTGACCTGGCTGGTTGTCTTAGGAGTGCCGGGTGTGGATGGACTGGCTAAAGAAGCGGAGGCTGCAGCAGCTTGCTGCTTTTGTTCCTTTTGTTCTTGCCGTTTCTAAAATTAAAGGGTTAACGGTTTAGAATAAAGTCATAGCTAATAGGTAGTAGTAAAAGTTTGTTCAATAAATACCAAGACATATAGACGGAGCACTGTTGAGCCTAATATTGTAATCCTGGACGATAAACATTTACCTAGAGTAATGTTTATTACCTTGACTCTTGGGATTAGGAACCCAAATCGTTATCTATTTACATGGGAATCCCCACACATTTTAATTGCCTCGTACTCAAATTCATTTTATAAAAATAATAATAACTTCCTAAAGCCAGAGTGGGTGTCCGGAGATCCGCTCGCTGAGGCCCCTGCCTTCGACTGGCGTCCAATTCACAAAGCACCGGCCCCTTACTGTTCCTTCTACAGGAGGTGAAGAAGGAGCTAAGTTGCAAGGCGAAGCTCTCGATTTACCGGTCAATCTACGTTCCTACTCTTGGATGCCAAAATGAGTTTCCTTCGTAGGGTAGCTGGGTGCTCCCTTAGAGATTGGGTTAGGAGCTCGGCCACCCGGGGGAGCTCAAAGTAAAGCCGCTGCTCCTTCACATCAAGAGAAGCCAGCTTAGGTGGCTTGGGCATCTGTTCAGGATGCCCCGGACGCCTTCCTGGAAAGATGCTCCGGGCATGTCCCACCGGGAGGAGGTCCTGGAAAAGACCTAGAATACGCTGGAGGGACTATGTCTCTCGGCTGCCCTGGGAGCGCCTTGATATCCCCCCGGAAGAGCTGAAAGAAGTGTCTGAGCGCCCCTGCTTAGAATAACTCTCAATAGTAGACTAACTGTACACTCGCCGTGAACCAGTACAAAAATGTATTAAATGATAGATTTAAAAAAGCACTTCAATTGCACATGGAGATTAATTTATTCGATGGATTATCTACCAAATAAACCCAACATCCGGAAATGATCTTCTTACCTGTTGCTGAAGTTCCAGTGCTTTTCTACGAGCGCTAACCCTGGCCTGTTCTGCTGCCTGGGCTTTTTCCCGTTCTGCCCTGAATTAGGCAGAAAAACAAACAGAGCGACTTGATATATAAAAACTTTAATACAGAATGCATCAAACTAAAATACTTACAGGAAAATATATATAGACAAAAATGAAAATACATTAAGAATGTGAATAATGTGATACTATTATACAATATGATTGGTACCTTTCTGCAAATGCGCGGATTTGCCACAAGTGGAGATCTTCTTCAGGCACCCAGGTTTCGATGATAATAGGACCATCCTGTTTACCAGGCTCAGGGCGTTTAGGGCGTAGGGCGCTGGAGCGCAGGCCTTTTCTCTGGGGCGTGCATGTGTCAGCTGAGGATGAAATTTAACATTAACAGTTATGATATTAAGCACACTCCCTTTCAGAGTGACTAGTTAAGACAAGTTATCTTTTTGTTTTAATCCAACTAATAAGTTGCGAATTAACTACCAATTTAGTAGTGCTGGGAATTGAACCCAGACTCTTAATCTGCAGTCAAATCTTGCAACTTCACACTACACTACAACTACACTTTCAAACATATGCACCAGAAAACAAGCTATCCTTGGTTTTTTTATAAGCATTTCATTAACATAAACTATGTTTAATAGTGTGGCACGGTATTGTAGCGTTTAGCACGGCCCCCGCACAACAAGAGGGTCCTGGGATTGATTTTTAGGCACGGGAGTCTGCATGTTCTCCAACGTACAGTCCAAAAACATGTACATTAGGTAAATTGGTGACTCTAAATTGCCTATAGAAGTGACTGGACTAGCTCCCTGTTTAGCTCACTTTATGTGTGCTGGAATAGGCTTCAACAGACCCCACGAGTATATAAGATGAATAAATGAATGAATAAATGAATGTTTATTAGCATCTATGAGTTTCATCATTTTACATAAGTCTATGTACACATATAACACACTCACCTCTAGGTGTTTCAGGGACTCCGAGAGGACAGATAATCTTTCGTATGCAGTATTCTGACCGAATACCGTACGGGCCGACGTCTCTGCGCTTGATGATCTCTGTGGTGGTGATGTCAGTATCAGATGTTTCTATATCACACAGTTAAAGGTAAGAAGATGAATGTAGGTTAAGGTCGTGCACCATCTCTCTCTCTCGCTCTCTCTCTCTCTCTCTCGCTCTCTCATATATATATATATATATAGATAGATAGATAGATAGATAGATAGAATCAAATTACTAATTATTACTCAATAATTACTCAAATTATTAATCAAATGTGGCAAACTTAAAATCTTATCAAAACACAGTAATATGGCCAAACATATGGTTCTGTGCTGAAACAAAGCAATATCACCATAAATAAAGGTTACCTGTACGTGTAGTCCCGGCATTTGAGGAAGGTTTGACAGCCATGTCGTCCCAGCGAAGACATGCCCAAAGCAGCCGCAACATTAAACTCACCCCTGCTAATGAATTTACGGTCTGGAGACGATATCTGTAAGCCATATTTTGGTAGACTCGTTGGTACAAAAAAAAACAACATTCCATGCCGCACGTCTTTTTAATAAGCTCCTGCTCTAGTTCATTTTTCAACATTTAAAAAAATGATGTCATTTGTTATTGATATACCTTTATTTAGTTAAAAACTATTTTAAATTATACTATCATTTTACTATGGGACACCCCTTTAATTCCACTACTTCATAATTAGAAAGAGAATGAAGTGAAATTAACCGAAAGTAATTAACCTTTTTTGACACAAGACCCCATTTAACAAATTTTCCTTTTGCTGCACCTACCACACTTATTTAACCGTGGTTTATTTTGTAGTTTAGAATTTGTGTATGTAAATGTATGTAATTTTTTTGTACCCCCATTTGTTACAGTTTTTTCAAAATAAAGAGAATTTTAAGAAATATTCTCAACAAGCATAAAATATCAAACAGATATCAGTATTCCGTTTGTTAGCAAATCAGTGAGAGACCTGTGCCAGTTGAGTTGCTTTTTTTATAGATGGTAGTAAAGGTGACAGGAATAAAATTATACTGAAATTATACTGTAATCCCTGTTACATAAGCAGCATTTTTTTTTAAATATAAATATTGTCTCAGGAAAAATGTACACATTTTTACATAGAACCACTTAACATGCCCATTTCCCTAGTGCCCACCAGTAGGCTTGAACCCCTGCCATCCCCCGAGTGGCACCAAATTTCCAACATCCCCCAATGCCTACTGAAGAGCGCTACTGCCCTCGTTGGTAATAACTAATCTAAAATTCAGACAAACTCACCTCCAGGCGATGCTAAACGTTGGTCTGGGAGATGGATATGGCCAAAAGTCAAGGGCTGGTTTGGCGTTGTAGCTAAAAAATAACACTTCCCTAAAGCCACCCTTGCGGGCCAGCCTCCTGAGCTCTTCGCTGGGAAGAATGAAGATGCTCTTATGGCTGCTTTTGGTGGAAAACTTGCGGTACAATGGAAGAGCCGTTTCGGATCGCCCTTTTTTCGTACTAGAAAAGCGGATGAGCTGCACCCGTTCCTGTGTGGACTGTACTCGGGTTACTGCCTTGCAGACCAGTGGGGACGAGATTACCGTTGACAGAGATGCCGTGGTGGGTTTCGTTTCATTCGTTGCTGTAGTATTAGTTATAGTGGTAAGTGAAGAAATGGTGTTGCTTTCTGTTACTGTACTGGTGGAAATTTTCTGAGAGTCAGTGCTGGCAGTTACAATGGTGGTAATTTGTGGGACCATCTTTGTTGTGCGAGAACCCCTGCTGCTGGGGCTTTCTACAAAATCGTTGCTAAGGCTTGAGTCCTCCACCGAGAGCACCGGAGAGGGAACAACTCTCCTCTGGGGTGCTTGGTCATCTCCATCTAACCTGGCTTCCATGCTGTCATGCTCTTTAATATCTAATGCAGGATCAGATTTGGGCACAGTCGGGGAGGATATTGCCACATCCTCAACAGTGACGCCAAGACGAGGAACCTTCTGTGGTGGAAGGTATTCTGGGTTTCTTTCCGAATGGTCTGTGTTGATTATTCTCTTGTAAACGCCACTACTTCCATTCACTAAAGATTTTTGAGGCTCTTTTTGCAACAGGTCCTTTTTATTCTCATCTGTTTTTCGGTCATTTATCTTGTTCATCACACTACTGCTCAGCCTGTCCTCCGGTTCATTAACACACTGTCCATTCATCTGATAAGATAGAGGACTATTTCCTTTGCTCTCCTGGTCCTTGTACCCAGTGCTATTCTCGTTCGTTGATGCCACATTATTCACCTCTGCTGGAGTATTTATTTGCTGGTTCAATGTACTAATATATTTTTGTCTAATGCTGCCTTCAGTGGACGGAGGAACAGAACAATTTTTACTCTGGCTTGTGTTAACGTTATCAAGACCCTGCCCTCGAGTATCTTCTAAGAAAATCGGCGTAGTTTTTTGAATTCCAGATTGCATTTGGCTCAAACTGTTGCCACCTCCACCAGACTCTACTTGTTTTAAACATTCAGTTGTTGAACCGTTTATTTCAGCTTTCTGGGTAACAGATAAAACAGGGTCCTGCGTTTGTGTAATTCCCTTTTGGACATCTGACTTAATCTCAGGCTGAATGCATGCGACTGCTCCATGTGGCTCCATTTTAAACTTGAGCCTCTGGATCACCACCTTTGGATTAGCACAAATAGCCGATTTCTTCTGTTTTTCCTCTATGGATTGTTGCTTGACTCGGTGCCCAAGCAGATCATCTAGTTTGGCAGGGCAGACTTTCTTCTTGTAGGCTGTGCGGAACAGGAAGCCCTCGCTCACGTCAACCAAGTCATAGAAGACTGGTTCGGGTTCTGCCTCTTCCTGCTTAACAGGGTAATCATCAGAAACTGCATGGCCTTCCTCTGTATCAAACACAACAGTAGTGTAAAAAAATGATCTACTTGTGGTAGCAAAAGTATGATTATAATACTTTTTACACAGCAAATCTGATTCTATTGATGATGAAGTGAATTAAAAACAAATATTAGAGCTGCCACCTTTTCTATCACCCATTTGTGTGCCAGGTGTCTTCCAATCAATGTCCACCTTTACTTCCTTCTTCCTGTTGTCTTCTTGCATTTCAGTTTGTTTTCGATCCTCCTCTGCTTTGCTGCTCTCAAATATTTCAGGGTTTTCTGTTACGTCCACGTTGGCGGGATTTTTGATTCTCTTGCCATCTTATCACAAAAAACAAGCCAAAACATTTAGAGTAAATCAAATCTACCATCAGAAAAAATAATAAATTTAAGACAAATAAATTAAGTTGTCACAAGTCAACTTAAAATGAAACCAAATTATTTGTTCAGACAGCCAAAAAAAATACATTGAAAGCAGAGTGAAATAGTTAATTTATGTAGTAACCACCCTCTAGCTCCTTCCGGTAGTTGACATTGGTATTCCCGGGAAGTCTTGGAACAAATCGATGGACGCGGGATTTACTGATCCAGCACCAGCCACCATAACCAGTCACCCTGTACTCCTCTCCTTTCTGTTTCCAAACCTACAAATCAAACAGATGGGACTTGACTATCCTTTAGTCCAGCTGCAAGTTTCATATACATTTGTAAATAAAATAAAGTACACTATTCACTTTTGATCAAAATAATCAAATTTACTTAACACTTATTTTAGTTATTAGCAGTGGCTTGCAAAACTGCTGAATTCCTGGTAGACTTACAGCCAAATACTTAAGTTTTTGGTTCCCCAAAAATGAATTTAGGAAGCCAGATGTAAAACATTGTTTCAAATGTAGAATATTGTTAAAAAGGAAAAAACGTACAACCCTATAGGGTTTGTACACATTTTACTAATAAAGTTCCATGACTTGGGCGGCACAATGGCCTAGTGGTTAGCACGGTCACCAGCAAGAAAGTCCTGGGTTCTATTTCTGGGCAATGGATCTTTCTGTGAGGAAATCTCTGGTTTCATCCCACAGTCCAAAAACATGTACATTAGGTTGGTTGGTGATTTTAAATTGTCAATAGGAGTGAGTGTGGTTGTTTGTCTATCTATGTGTTGCCCTATGTGCCCTTGTTAGGCTCCAGACCAAAGAAAGTTGGATTCAAAAGTTTATTGATGTAAATATTATTATTTTCAATTATTATCAAATTACAGACAAAAGGTATTGGAACAGTGTGGCGTATTCAAAACTTTACCTGATGTTTTATACGAAAGGTGTATTTGACCCAAGTGGCTTGCTGCATAGTCTCCTCTTCCTCCAGCTTCTTCTCTCTCTTTCGCACCTTATCTTTCTCCTCCCGCTCAAGGGACGTCATACGGTGCAGCCTGTGCCCCATACACACACATTTTAAATCAGGGCTCTCAAATCAGCCGCACACAAATGCGCACATTCAAATGAACTTAGCCCACCAACCCACTTTCTCTTGCTAACACACACACACACACACACACCCTCACCGTTTGATGAAAGACTCCTGGGTTTTTTCTGGAACATGGCCAGTCCCAACACTACTTTAAAGAGCTCATGGTGGGTCTGCGCAGGAAAACATGCAGGCTCATGTAGCAGTTAACCTTGCGGCCAAAGGATCAGGGCCGGAAACGTGTGGACCGTGAGCCTGGCTTTAAGTGGGCTGCGCCCGGGAATGAGCCCTCCGTGCAAATATTGGTTTACAACACAAACCGCGCCTTTGATGCTCTGCAAACATCCTTGTGTGAATTGCAAACGGCACATGAGCCTTTGAGGAAGGATTCCAGCAAAATGTGATTAAAGAGGGTTTTGCTTCATTTGATTCAAAGCACCCAGGGTAGGCAAATACAGGAAACATATACACACGAAAGACACCAACAAGTCTCCCTATGTTGGCAGCAGAAGTGACACACGACCAGCTAGACTGACACACACTTAATTCTCAATTTCCCGCAATCTTTCTGTAGAGTCTTTTTGCTTTCATCACCACAAAAAGTCTTCAGCTGAACACAAACTCAAATTTCACGAACGAATTAAATCTGTTTGGTAATGAATAATTGACTCCAGTAAATCCAGGAAAGGTCCACCCTATAAACTCATTTGGTTTTCTTTAGTATTTACTTTTTTAGTGGATCCAGGAAACAGTGGGCATAGAAACATCTTTTTATGGGACCCCAAAAGTTCTCCATATAAAACTGGCTAAACTTCAAACAAGTGCTGCATTGAGTGAAATAAAACACATCTAGATACAAAATAAACTGGAAAGTATAAACCGTGAAGTTTTATGTGCATGATTATCTTTTATATAAATAGTTCTTAAACATTTTATTGCAAAAATTAAGGTTGCTTTAGAGTGTACACAGAGGTATGCATAAACTTCCTTTAAAAAAAATATATTAAAAAAGGTCTAAGGCTACATTCACACTGCAGGGCTTAGTACTCAATCCTGATTTTTGCTTGGCTTAGCTTTTTTTTTGCATAGGTGTTTACAATGTTGTTTTAAATGTGCCCAATGTCAGACTTGAAGTGTGAACTAATCCTAGGTGCTAAACTGATCCGTATGCGCAAAACATTGTACACCTCTTGCAACTTCCTGTGGAAAAATAAATCACGGAAAAAACTGACTACAGCATAATATTTATATGGTGATGTGCAGCAGACGACAGTGAATTAACAAGCAATCGTTAAGGATGAAGAGGATTAAGCTGGGACATTTTTTTTTAATTTATCTTTTACTTTATTGATAGAGTGTTGAAATGAGCGAGAGAGAGCGAGATAGAGAAAGAGAGAGAGCGAGAGAGAGAGAGAGAGAGAGAGAGAGAGAGAGGTGTGACCAGAAAGAACACCTTTAGTCAACTGGTTGAAGTTAAGCACCAGTGCAGAATAATAGCACATGACAAACGAAAATTACGTAAAAGTCATATGAATCCCGGCATAACTGTTTAACCAAAACCAGTTGGGATTTTATGGTATGGGACTGCAGTGTGTAGCCAGGTTTAACACTACATGAATGTGTCAACAAAAAAAATCTTATTACATGTGGTTTGTGCTGTTTACACTGATGTATATAAAAACAGATCTAATTCATTGTGTGGGTAAAAAAATTGCCTGAAGTGTGAACACAGCCTACGATTTAAAGCCAAAATATTGCAAAACAGTTAGATTTGCAGGCACATGTTTGTAGATGAGGCAGGAGAACCACTGTGACCCCAACATGTGAACTACGTCTTCACCTTTTACATTGTAATATATACACTTACACATACACACACACAAACGCGCAAAAATATGCACAGTATGTGTAATACGATAAAACTAGTATATTTACAGTTCTGATCTTTGCAAGCAGCATAAAACAAAGCATAACAGTGTGCGCCTTACCGTGTGTGTCCTAACGAATCCTTCCACACAGGTAGCATGGCCACTGGTTTAATGGCACACTCCAGAATAGCTAAGGCCAACGCAAACTCTTGCGCTTTGTTACAAATTTGCACAGCCTTGCTCCAGTTTGCCCTGAAAAACACACTAACATTAGTCATTTTCTATGTCAATGTACTATTATTTTTAGCATTGTTTCTATATCAGTGTGGGTTCTATACCGATGTGAATCCCAGTTTGGGTGCAAAAACGGCGCTGGGATATTGTTTTCCAACTGAATGATTGTAAGCCTCAGGGTGCACAAGGTGAGCATCCTGGAGCCATAAATTGAGCCGTTCCACTTGAAGTCTCCAGCAGGGGTAAGGCAGAATTTGTGCGAGAGGTGTCTGCGCTTGTCGTAGTCCTCTCTGTGCTGATGCTTATTAAGTGCCAGAGTGTTGGTGCTATACTGGTTCTGGTAGACACGGTACTTGCCTTCCTGACCCAGCCGGAAGTATGAAACTGAGGGACCGTTCATGACCAGGTCTTTGGTGTAGCGCGAATTGAGACGGTCTACCTCTGCTTGCTGACTTAACACCAGAACCTGAAGGAGAACAGAAAATAGTTTAGGAGTTCAATAGCATCATGTAAACTCTCATAAATGCATTTGCAGGTAGACTAACTAGCATGGAAACCACACAAGCATAAACACAGGTATATTTCATCCTTGAGCACTCTATAAGACTCTGCTGCCACCTGCTGGCTTTTCTGCTGACACAGTTTGCTATCAGGGTTGCGCAGACGGGTCACCATGCGTGTGGCTAACAAGGATCCATGCAGTCCTGCCGGCATCTCACTGATTCCTGTCTCTTTTTCTTCACCTAAAAAAACAAATGGATTGTGCAAGGACATGTACTTATTAAACAGACAGTTTCTTTGTTCAGACTGTTTTAGTTTTACTTTAACTTGATGTTGATGTATAATTGATGTTCCGCCCTAATAATTTAAATAATGTCGCAACATAAATTGCGACATTAGTTAGGAATAAACAGTTTCTTTTCACTTGTATTTCATTAACATTTCTGGTATTTGGCAGATACCCTTTGTGCCTAAAGCATTTAAGGGCCTTGCTTAAGGGCCCAGCAGTCAATGCTTGTAAAATGAAATTTAAAAAAGGGGGGCTGCGTTGAAGAAGAAATTCCAAATCATTCAAGCAACACGATAAACAAATAAAAACCTTCTCAGAGCCATCATTTACATATTACATAATCCCTACACATTACAACATTACTGAAATAATTATCAGGAAAGCAGGTTTAAAGGGGTTTTATTGTAGCTTTTAATCTTCTCACCTTTCTCATCCTGACTGGAGCTGCAAGCTTTCGGAGCAACCGCTGCATTGGTTTCTGCTTTTAGACTGCCTGTACTGTTTTCGTCAAAGGTCTGTGGGGACACGGGAACTTTGATATTCTCGCTTGGGGATGCATCTGTAAAAAGATGACAAGGAAACACTGTGTATTGCTTATCGCAAAATTTAAAGACAATTAAGGGAAAAAATACTAACATACAAGTAGAAAAGATTTAAATATATTAGCATCCAGAAAATGTGACAAATAAAAATGCACAAGAAAAAAATAGGGTTTGAAGCAAGAGATTTAATTGGCAAGTAAAAAATGTGATCGTGCCATGTGTGAAGTATTTTGTTAGAAATGGCCAAGCAGAGGAACCCGAAAACTGCAAATGAACTATGGTGCATGACATGGCGGCCTGCAACTGCATTAAACTTTAAGGTGAAGGAGGTCAAGTTAGGTAATCCGAAAGCATATTTTCAGTGGTGTACCTGCTATCTCGGGCAGCTCCCCTTGAGAACTCTTTTTTATAAGTTCGGTTGACCCATCAGACAGTCCCGGCAGCTTGGATATGGAGGATAGAGAGGCTGCCAATGTCTTTGAATCACAGGATACCTCAGCTACATAAGAATGCACATTCAGAAATCCTTTAAATATCCTCAATAAACATTAATTTATTAATCTTCTATACCCGCTTATTCCCGAGCTCAGGTTCACAGGGTCAGCTGGAGCCTATCCCAGCGCACATAAGGTGAGAGGCGGAGGTACACCCTGGGCAGGTCACCAGTCCAGAGAGACAATCCCATGTCTGGGATTCAAACCCAGGACCTTCTTGTTGTGAAGCGACCGTGCCAACCATTCACCCCCGCACTGACCCCTCAATAAACAGTTAAACAAATTTAATAGACAAGAACGAATCATGTGACATTTTCAGTTATTATTATTGTTAAAATCTTGATACAATTGCATACTAATTTTGGGATGTGGAAACTGCAACAAGGTCTATTATGCTATTTTCATTTAAAACAGAATGACACATACATATTTAATAATTTATATAATCTAGTAATTCAGTGTTGAAAATGACTCTCATGTAGTTTTTTATGAATGCAGCTTTAATGCTGACTGTTGAAATGTCTTGTTAAACCCATTTTTGTCACCAAATTAAAGTAAAGCAATTGAAGGAAGTGTTGTATCAATGGAAATGCATTTATCACTACTGTACTTGAAAGGTTGTCCTCCTCGACTCCGGTTTGGGCCTGTACAGATTTGTCTTCAGGCACTTCAGACGACTGTTCATGCACTTCCCCTCTTTTGGATTGTTGCAGCTCCTCTGCAGCTTTTTTCTTCAATAGCTCCATCTCCTGCTCCTGCTTGGCTCTTACACGCTCCAGGATCTCCTCTAAGACAAACAGACCAAAACTGTAAGATGGCAAATAGCACTATGGAGTGCAACACATTCGAGGGACATCATAAAAAAAAATATATATATAAATATATAAATA
>JAOTQW010000009.1:1659829-1676543 GCA_026260075.1 Sisor rabdophorus
TTATATTATATTATATTATATTATATTATATTATATCACGGCGATTGGGCCTGAATGCAGCAAACAGGCAACCATTAAAATGAAAGAACACAATTTACCTGTAGTTTCCTTTCTTGCGGAGTTGTTCTTTAAAGTGGCCCAGTGTGAGGCTGTGGGTCTTCATGAGTCTGCGGTACGGGATCTCCTCGCCGCAAAAGAAGTAGGTGACCACCAGTTCTGAACCAGAGTGGGCGCTGGAGTGTCCGGCACTTAGTCGCCGATGCTCTTTCCACCTTTGGGGAGGAACAACAGATGGGTTAATGCTGGCAGTGATGCCTTTGGAGTGCTCAGTTAAGCACAGAAATAATAATAATTAACAATATATAATATAATATGTCACATGTTAAAAAAAACTGTGCAATATTGGGCCCATTTCCTAATCTTGTTTTTCATGCAAAAGTGTGTACTTAAAGAGGAATGCCAAACCAGCAAAGGCTGAGCGGAGCCTTTTTTTAAGCCTAACATGTGATTATGTTGCGTCTGAAGACAGCGGGAGCTGTTGTGCAGTGTGAGAAGGCTCTGCAAGGGCTCTCTTTTGAGTTTGATGGATGACGGGCCTTTGTGTCAGTGTCTGGGCTTTTCACAAATCTGACCTCTTGCTAAGAGACTCCTAGAGGCTTTCGATTCTGCCTTTCTGCAATCCGCCTCCATCCCTTCCCCGATCCTAATGTGACGGTACAGCTTAACCTGTGCACAGTAGTGCAATAGCAGGCTCCGAGGGCCTGCTTGAAGCAACATGTGTTGCAGGGGTGGCCAAAGGGCAAGCCCCCAAAAGAGCTGCGAAGCTTTTCATTCACTTCCAGGGCTTTGTTAGTGCCGCTTCAGATGGCGATGGTTCGCCCTGAGACAGCTGGCTGGCTAAAGGTCAGCCAATTAAAGCTCAGTAGAGAGAGTGTGTGTGTGTGTGTGTATGTGTGTATACATGCTGGCTGTCAGGTGGCTATGGCTGGACATCAAACATTGCCACAGAACACTGAGTGACAAATACAATTCAGGGCTTGTTTAAAAAAAAACAACTTAATGTGGCCTTGGAAACACGTTCCTCATCCTTTAGGTCAATCTGTATAAATAAGCATATCAAATAGAGTAAATAGACTTACTCATCCATCTGCAAGGCAGGGTTGATGAGAGTGGAGCTGCTGTTGGAGAAAAGTGAAGGATGCATTCTCTCTCTCTGCAGGCTGGAGACTGTGTGTCTGTGGGTTTAAAAGGCAGGCGTTATTACTTTAAGCGAGAACACAGACCCGAGCTTCAAATAACCCTGAACCAGACTGACAGCCCGCAAACTGTTCTGATATCTTTTTAAATTCATCATTTACCCTGGACCAATAAAATCCATGCACTCATAACACACACATGGAAATATATTAGACATACTACATATATTATACATACTACTTATCTACAAGGCCAATTCTCTACCTTTGTTTAGTCGGCTTGGAGGCTTCTTCCAGTCTTCGGCAGGCTTCCTCGAGCTGAGTAAGGGTATTTGGGGGCGATAAAGGTGGCATAGTGGGATCCTGAATAAACGGGTGACCCGGATGGTGTGCTCGAGCATGACCACCTACTCCTCCTCCACCCCATAATGGTGCCTTTGAGGATATTTCGCTAGGGTGTGTCTTCTTCAGGCTTTGAGAACTGTAATATAGGATTTGTTTGGTTATTTAAATACTTAAAAAATAAATGTACATTTTAATATATTTTTTTAATATTTGTTGGATATTTTCATTAAAATGCATTTTTTTTTGGACCGTTGCACTTTTAGTTGTTTGCCTTTTTTATTGGATGCCATATCTAAGTGTAAATTTTCTCTTCCCCCTCTCTCTCTCACTCTCTCTCTCTCTCTCTCTCTCTCACTTTCTGTTGAGATACACATGGATGCCTGTGCTATGACCTCCATTCCATGTTAAATCTTCCAGGCTTTCCTGATGTCACATATCCGGATGGAAACATCGCATCGGCATGACAAGCTGGGACGTCTCCACATCCCAATGAAAATGCTATAACTACCAAACACACAGACTGTATAACTCCTGTCTCTGTCTATCATCCAAATGAGGATGGGTTTTCTGTTGAGTCTGGTTCCTTTCAAGGTGACTCTCTTGGGGACTTTTTGCCACCGTAACCTCTGGCTTTTTGGGGGGCTAACTGCATATGTATCTGTAAAGCAACTTTGAGACAATGACCAATGTTAAAAGCTAAATAAAAATTCCAGGTATGGTTTTATAAATATCCGTTTTTGTGTGTCACTGATATCGTAAATCACTGCCTGTTTTGTTCGACTCAGTCAGTAAAGACGCTTCGATATATTTATGAAAGGTGTTCCTTTGTCTCACCTGTGAGGTTTGTGCCTGTTCTGCCTCTCACTTTCCAAAATCCACTGCCACACGTTATGAGTTCGGACCATACCATCTCTGGGAAGCAGGGGGGAACTACTTTCTTCTTCGCTTGACTTGCATCCACTCATTCCATCACTGATATTACTGGGACGCTTGGACAAAGTGCTTGGACGCCTAGACGAAAGCAGTAAAAAAAAAAAGGTCAGGCCCAAGAAATCTCCAATACGAGGTTAAGTTTATATTCAAAGAGGGTTTTATATTCATCAAATGTAATAAACCTCCCTACAACTCACCCCTGTTGAAGATCAGCCGAGTTGTGGGTCTTTTGGTAGCTATAATCCGACCTGGAAGAGGCTAGACACTGAGCCACTCGGTGTGCTGCCTCTGTTTCTATCTCCTCCCTGCTCTTGGGTACAGTCGAGTGGTGGTGGTGGATGTAGTGGTGATGGATGTGCTTAGTTGAGGACTGAGAAGCCATCAGAGGCATCTTAGATGGGGCAGAACAGTGCATGCTAGGTAAGAGATTATGGGCAGAGCCCTGCTGATGGTGACGCTCTGGAGAACGGGAGCGAGGCGAGTAGCCGGGTATGCAGGGAGACTGGCACCCTGGTGTCTTTAGGACCCTGGAAAGGTGTTCATCAAGGATGGCCTGAGGGTCTTCATCGCACAGTCCAGAGGAAAGGAGGTTAAGAGACCCAGCAGGCTGCTGAGGGACGACTACAGTTAATTCACTGTCGTCTTGTTCTTCTTCCTACAAGTACAGGGCAAAGTGTTTTAGCCGAGTGGTAAGACTGGTTAGATATCCAGTAAGACTTAACCATTTATTTGATCTAGAGCTGCACAATAATGGCCAAAATTCTATATGAAATAAATAAATAGCAGCTACAGCAGAAAAGGAAACCTGGTGGACACTGACCTCCTGTATCTGCTGCAACCTTTCCTCTAGAGAGCTGAGTGTGTCCTGCTCCCGCTTCAACTTCTCCAGGCGAATAATAAGCTCTGCGGCAAATGCAGACGGCTTCACCGGCGCCATCTCTCTCGGCAACCGCTGTGTCCTCTACACAAGACCACAATGCATAACTTAGCGAGAGCTTCTCCGAATCGCCATGCAGGACACAATGCAGTAGCAGGCAAATACATTAAGTTGTCGTTTTATGGTAGGCTAAGGCACCCACAAGTGGTTGCACTCCGGTGGTCTCTGTCCTTTCCTGTCCCATGACACTCTCTCTCTCTCTCACACACACACTTGTACACTGTACCATTAGATAATAGAAAAATAAATTTTAAAAAATTAATAAAAGGAAACAAACGATTACTTTGGTTTAGTCTTGGAATGAACCGAGAGGGAATGTTAGGTGTGTTACATCGCTGTTAAATATCTAAACCCATTTCATTATATTTACAACTTAATCTATTGACCTGAGTTCTCAAATACCCTTCATCTCTCACTTCTCATCTTCCTCCTTTAATACCAACTGCCAAAAGTACTGCCAGCCTTGGGCAAGAGAGCTGGACCAACACACACACACACACACACACACACACACACACACTTTCATGCACCCAACCACCCACCACCCATGCCATCAGCATGGAGGCTCTGAAGTCAGGCAGCTTCAAAGAACCCTTGTCAAACATCAAACACATGCAAGGAGTGGGGGCGAATAGGGTGTGTGTGTGTGTGTGTTGGGGGGGGGGGTGACACAGGCTTTTAAATCCCAGAATAAAAGCCAGATAGACAGAAAAAAGAGCATGGGGACAAATTAAAAGAAGAGGAGAAAAAAAGGGAGGGAGAGGGCAGAGAGCGATGGAGTGAGGGATGTGGATAGAACATCAGAGAGAGAGAGAGAGAGAGAGAGAGAGAGAGAGAGAGAGAGAGAGTAATCTATTTCCGGACCATGAGTAAACCACGTCTGGTTGTCCCAGACTTTGAAATAGTTTTGCCCCATTTCCTGTGTAATAGTTTAAAAGTTTCCGGCTAAACTTTTTGCCTCCTTCCTGGGGTGCAGCACATACCTTTTTCCAAAAAATTTTTTAGAGAATTGCTCCAATAACCTCTGACCTGAGTGAACACTCAACCCCAAACTCAAGTCTCTGAAACTCCCCCCTCCCAACACCTCCTCCTACCAAACACACCCTGCTGAGCTCTACACCATGGGGAGATCAGACAGAGAGAGAGAGAGAGAGAGAGAGAGGGATGGTGGAGGGGCGGAAAGAGGGGGAGGATTACTGTGACAAAAACACACGGTGTAGAAGGGAAAGGGGTGGGTGGCTTGGGGTTTGACTCTCGGCTGGAGGTTGTCACCAAAGCAGCCACACAAGCCGCCTGCCTGCATTCAGTTTTTGATCAAAGGGTGCTGGGAATCAACTCCTGCTCTCACTTCCAGATCCTGACCACTTGACCCCTTTGGCCTGCCTTTCACTTCTTTTCCCTGTCTGTCAGTTGCATCATACCGTCTCAGGACCGGAATCCGAATCGAAAATCTGATCCGAACCTTTATCTTAATCTTCAAACAGCAGCAGGGAAGCGAGAGAGTTATTTCTATGGAGATACATGCTGGGGGTTGGAAGGAGGAGGGGGAGGGGGATGCATATGCTAATGCGAGCTTTTATTTGTAGCCTTTTATATGAAAATGAGCGGAAGAATATAATATTCTGTCAAAACATGGGCTTCAAGAAATAAAAACAGCGATTCCACTCGGAGGGGGGGGGGGCAGCAGCCAGAGTCACTGATCTCAAGGAAAGAAGGGGGTGGGGGGTAAAGTGAAAAAAAAAATCTTACAGGAAAGTGGGGGAGCGAAACTTGTCCGTTGATCTTGACGCTCCGATGCATCTCCCGCTGTAGCTGTTTCTTGGTGCCCAGCTTGTACGGCGGTACACCGTCCCTGTTTAGAACAAAAAGGACAACAATCATCAGACTAAACTCGGCCTGAGATATCAACTCTAAAATGTACCTAAAAAAGGCTTGTTGGGTTTGAAAGCGACCTGTTGACCTATTATGGTTTTTTATTATTGGAGAACTGCTTGCTTTGAAGGCCGCATACCACAGCCTTCTCCCTTGACAGCAAATCCAGTAACCCTTTGCCTTTTAATGCACTTCCCCATGCCCTCTCAAAGTTCCTACAACATTTGGAGCATTAGCAACACAATCCACCTCTCCTTAATGATTTTAGATGGGACCCCGGGGGCCACCGTTTACTGCCTAACGTCAACATCGGCGCTCTCTCTCCCCTACTGAGGGCATAAAAGAAGCATCAAAGGCCAGAGCGGCCCGTTAGCAAACAGAGGGCCACTCGGTGGGGGGTCACTTTCAGATTACTAATCTCCAAAACACGCAGAAAGACTTCATAACGATGATGATCTCATGGGGAACTGAAGGTCTACTCTGCAAAGGGGAAGAAGGTGTGTGTACAGGCGCAGGGGAGGTTTCAACCATTCCAACAGTGTAAGTGAGGGACTGTGTCGGTTTGTTAGTGTCCGAATGTATTGTTGTCGAGTGCTGGTTCAGGGTTTTCCTCTGGACCCTCTCACTTTCTCTTGCGCTCTCTTGTTGGTCCGCTCTCTCTCTCTCTCTCTTTCTCTTTCTTTTAAGTCTCTCCTTTTCTCTCTTTGAAATCTCACACTCATGCGCATATGCGCTCCCTGCCATCTTCATTTGGCAACAGCATCTCACAGCTCCTCTGATCTCCACAACATCAAAAGCTCAGTTTGTAAGATAAGGTAATGTTTGAAGTTGGCACCGGCGCATTCCCTAGAGTCCAAGTAAATCCATAAATAAGATATAAGCAGAGGGGGGGGGGGGCGACTGAAATTACCTCTAACCCTGGCTTTATGCCTTTCTGTCGAACTTCAAATTTGGGCTGTGCCTTTAAAACTGTCCTGGATCACATTGTTTGTGTAATAGGAAAAAACCCCATAAGACTCATTTCAAGAAAGGGCCGGAGAGAACTTGCTAAACTGTAAGTATCAGTGGGGAAGCTGGTGGCTCTGTGATTAGCTGTAACACTGTTAGCCGCTCATTTATAGTTTTTTTTATAACAAGTTAGTGGATGATTTAAAGTGACGGGAAAGTTGAACGCACAAAGAAAGCTAGCAGGACTGAAAAGCAAAGCTAGCTGCTATATGTTAGCCATCCCGTTAGCATCGCTGGGAGAACTACTTTTCTCTGAGATGAATACCAGGAGCTGCTGATTAGCATTAAGCAAATGATGAATCATGCTAATTCGCAGACACTTGAGCTCAGCTGGGGTTGACCGTGTTATATAGAATGTGTTTTTCCTAAAGCATGCAAAGAGCTGGATTAGCGATACGTATAGCCTGTTCCTCGCTATAATTCCAAAACCGGGATGTAGTAGAGAATGCAAGTAGCCTTCTTTCTTTCTTTCTCTCTTCAAGCGGAAGCCATGCTTGCCCCCACTAACGATTCAGTCGTGCAACTGATTTTCAAAGCGGTCTGAGTTGCTCTTACAATCCTTCCACACCCCTCCTTCTCCCTCCTGAAGCTCCAGGAGACAAACAATAGACCAAGACTGCCATTCAGCTTGGCCTTTCATCCCCTCTGAAACCACGTAATGCTCCTTTAAAAAAAAAGAAGTAAGGGGGTCTGGATTGTGTGTGTGTGTGTGTGTGTGTGTGTGGTGATGAAGGGGTTAGGGTCACAATGGGGGAGTGTGATTTTAATTCCCAGCATCAGGAACCCAAGGTGAGTCCAGGAACGAGGCCCACAAGCTTGACTATGCCTACTGACAAAATAGGCTCTGATCGTATGGTTCAAATGCAGTTGGATAAATCCTGGCTTTTGATTCCAAGAGTTCCAGGAGCCTGGTCCTCGTCTTACACAGGAATAAGGGCAAGATTGAAATAGCGATGAAAAAAAAGCTAAACATCTAGGAGAAAGAAAAAATAAGATGCAAGGCAACAAACAACTGATGAAGTTAAGGGGAAACCATGAGACGGTTCTATAATTAAAAGGTTCTAGTCAAACCTAATATAGAGCCAAACAACAGCAGGAAGTCCAACAGGGCTAATAGCTTCATGGTGCTTCAGGGTTTTGAAAGATTTCAAAAGGATTCTACATTTTTCCAGACTTTTCTGTGGGTTTTATTAGTTTGTGTTATAATAGTCACGGGATACCATGTGAGCATTGCGCATACACAGCCACACCTGCGACGATTTAAACTGTTATTCCTTGTAAGGAAGTCATGTGACATGACAAACGGAAATGCTGCAGGAGATGTTTTAACCCACTGTGTCAAGAGGTACATTATTTTCTGGATTTACCTAGTATTTCTTAAAAGTATTCAAGACCTCTGCTGGTCATCAGTAACTTCACCGAGTCTAGTGTAATTCCTCCGTTTCCTGTTTCCTGACGATCTTCCCCTTAGTAGTTTTTTTTTTTCCAAACCAGATTTTTTTTTTAAATGGTGGAACCCTTTTGTCAGGCGGATGAAACCAGAGCATGTTTGAGGCAGGTAGTACTTACACACTGCTGTCGGTCATGGACATGGAGTCGTCAGTGGTGGCATCGCTGGACACCTCACTGTCGTTGGCGCTGCTAGCTGGAGCCATGACATGCCCAGAGTTCATGAAATAAGGACTGGATTGGTCTCTTCGCTTCTGAGCCCTAAAATAAATTTAAAAAAAAACCAGGGCGTCAGTATAAACTTTAGAAAGAAATCTAGGTTGCTGGCAAAACATTATCAAAATACTATCAACTGGTAACATGAAAGCTATACCAACTGAAGTTATTCCAAACAACTTTGGGTGGGAGTCAGAGGGGAAATCGAATTCTTACATGAATGTTTGCTAAGTGAGGCGACCTTGAGGGTTAGTCGTGGGGCAATCTGAGATCAGGTTCTCGAATCTTTTTGTTCCTTGTTGATTTCGATGCAAATGTCCCAGGTACGGAATTCATTATGCATTCTGTATTAACAGCTCCTTTACCGTTACCTTTACATCCCTTTGGCAGACGTCCTTAACCAGAGCGACTTACATTTATCTATTTATACAACTGTACAATTGGAGGTAAGGGTCCAAGTCCGAACCAACTTCTGAGCTACCGCGCCTCCCCCTTTTACCCATACATATTAAATAAATTAAACAAACAACCATGGTATTTTAGAGTTTTGGGTGGCTTGTCACTCCCCAGTGCTTTCGAACAGCTACTTTGTGCTTGATAGGTCTTTATAGGCAGTTATAGGCTTGGATACCATCGCATGAGTAATTTTAGACCATTTTATTTTCAATTCAGGCAGCACAGTGGTTTAGTAGTTAGTACTGCTGCCACACAGTTAAAAAGGCCCGGGTTCGAATCAAGATCAGGGGGTCTTTCTATGTGGAGTTTGCATGTTTTCCCCAAGCTTGCGTGGGTTGGCTCGTCAGGCTAAATAGTCATTCTAAATTTGCCCATGGGAGTGACTGTAGGCTCCTGTGATGGACTGGTGACCCGTTCCGGGATGACGCTTCATGAAAATTCAATTATTATAATTTATGTTTAACATTTTCTTACAGTCAGCATCTGGACCCTCCTTTGCTGGTAACAGTAACAACAGTTTCTCACTTTCTACTGTAATTTCAGTACATACTAACCGCATCACTTCCTTTTACTGCTGACATACCAAGAGCACCCGTGCGCCCAAGCCTCAGGAAGGCTTTATTGCACTTCTTCAAGCACCTCTTTATATCTCTCTATTTCAGTATGTCAACAACCAACAACCGCTCACTTCCCATACTTCTGTCAACAACCAACAACCGCTCACTTCCCATACTTCTGCTGTCTACACCCCCACCGCCGTTTAGTTCGGATCAAAAGGAAATTCCCGCACTCGTCCACTTTGCTTTCTCTTTCCCTCCCGTTTTCACCCTGACCTCATTCTCTCGTTCTACTGTTTGGTATTTTGCTTTCACTCCTGCTGTGCTGCATTCCTTATTCCCTGGCAAAAAGAGGAGAGAAGCAAGGGAGACAGAGAGAGAAAGAGAGAGAGAGAAAGAGAGAGAGAGCCCAACTTGATAAGAGATGCCCACTACACAGATTCGTGTGTAAAAAAAAAAGAAATCAAAAGGAAAAAGACACAGAATGACAAAAGTCCTAAGCTTGACCTTCTGCCATACTGTGCATACACTCAGCTGGACCCTCTCTCTCTCTCTATCTTTCTCTCTCTCTTTCACCCCCCTCTGTGGCTTGGTCTCTATCAGAGAGAATGTTCAGAAGGAGATAAAAGGCAGAAGTAACACCAGCCAAAAAGCAGCCATATACAGGATTCTAAAAGAGAAGGAGCCTCTTTAGGGGAGGGGGGTTGGGGGCGTCTGAAATTAGTTCCACATGTGTCAGATAAAAACTCCATCACACACAGAGTTGGCGCAGGCCGTGGGGAAAGAGAAGGGATGTGCCCTCCCAACCGCCCAGTTATCCCCCCTCCCTCACCAACACCACCACCACCAAGTGAAAACACCAGCAGGAAGAAGCAGAGATGCCCTTATGTCAGCGACACCCCCATCCTCCTCATAACAGCAGTGGCAGGACACTTTGTCTCCACTGAAACACACACACTTTTGCCTATGTGCTGGCAGCCACACACACACATGCTACACACACACACACACACACACACACACAAGGTTTGGAACCATTTGGTCATGCTTCTTCTCTTTTCATCTGCCCACTTTTTAAAATCCCGAAAAAGAGCAGCCGCGTTCTGTTTACTCCAGTGATCTGTCTTTAAGACACAACAAAGGATCAGGGGAAGAAAAAAAACTTCAAGTGCATTGCAATGTAATTGTTTCCAGATGCTTTGCACTTTATTGTGTGGATGTACTAAGACCAACTCAGTCAGCGTGCTATTAAAACCAGGCTCTGATTGAAAATCATGTAGAATAACCCAGAGTTCTTTCTTTCATACTTTTTTCCCTTTCTTTCTTTCCTTCTTTCTTTCTTTCTTTCTTTCTTTCTTTTTTTTAACACTGTGCTCGGTGTCAGTGCGGCGCAGCTGCGTTTGGAAATGCCTGTGGAACAGAACACAAAGGCTTCCTTCAAAACTTCTTATCTTTCATCTTGGACCAAAACTAAAATATCTTCCTTCTGCAGCTCAAGTGTGTGTGAGTGTGTGCGAGAGAGAGAGAGAGAAACAGAGAGAGGGTGTGTGAAACAGAACAGAAGAGAGAAAGTACGCCAGACAAGCACTTCATCTGCATAACTAATGAGTGTGGAGCGACAGTCTGTCCCTTAACATTAGTGTATATCCATATACACCACAGCAGAAGAGTGTTGAATATCAGGTTTGGGCAGGAAACCACAAAAGTCTGACTTCAAAAAAGTGCAAAGCAGACCACCAGATGGCTGCATTCAAGAGCACCGTCATTTTCACATCCATGAAGGTATTTAAGTCTTCTGGGGCGAATCATTGAATCATCTCAGAGTGCTAAGTCAAAGCAGATGGACCAGTGTTTTAATCGTAATGATGTTTGGCCACACGCTCTCTAATCATGCTTTTAATTTCATATCCATTAATCTAAGTTCTCCAGTGAACTCACTGAATGGCCGTGTATTCATCTTGGATGTTTAGCCATGTGTTTTGGAATACAAGTTGACCAGGTAACTTTGGAGTCTAAGAACCTGCTTATAGAGGTGGCAGCATTATTGCTGGAGTGGCTGCCTGAACCTATGTTTTGTCTTCTTATCAACCACGTAACTTTTGTCCTTCTTACTTCAACTGTCCACTTAATTATAGTTTACACCAGCTTAACCTCCAGCAACGGAAAACAATACGTGAAATAAAACCTTTTTTTATACTGATGAAGCCTTTCTAGTTATATACTTTTAGTACTTGTTTACCAACCACAAGCTTGGAAACGCACAGAGCCGATATATCGGTAACCATAAAAAAAAAAACTTTCAGCAACTCTTTGACTGTCTGATAAGTGGGTTCTGTTCTGGGAGAGGTTATAACTCAGTGTTTAAGGTGTTGGACTGCTGGTCAGAAGATAGTGGGTTTATTTCTTAGCACCACTAACCTGCCACTACTGGGACCCTGGGCAAAGCCTTTGGTTGTATACATAAAAGATAAATGTAAGTCGCTTCACATAAGGGTGTCGGCCAAATTGCTAAAATGTCATAATATCCGTTTAAATTAAGGGAAGTGGTAGCTCACTAGCTATGAACTGCTGATTGGATTTCAATATCCTAGACCACCAATCTACAACCTCCTTGGCCCTCGACTTGAAATATGCACTAGTGTTTTTGTCCCCCTTGAGAATTTGAACCAAGGCATATACCCCACTCCCACCTCACTCCTACTGCACAAGGAATTACACTCGTCTTTTTTCTTTACCTGCAGTCGGCGGTGCGCAGTGTCATGGTGGCGCGTAGGGTCTCAGCGGAGAGCCCGACTACAGCCGCCAGCGCTTTGGCCTTTAGCTCGCCGCAACTCCACTCCTTGTCCTCGATTAGCGGCGGCAGGTAGCCGCACACAAGCTCGAGGCTCGCGAGGCCGCCATGAGCGTGGGCGTGGCCGGCACACGCCGCGTTCTCGCCACCGGAGCGCACGTAGTCCAAGTAGATGTCCGAGGTGAGAAAAGCGCGGTAAGCGCTCTCCTCCAGGCCACCCTCGATCTCAGTCTGGGCTTGGTCGAACATGCGCAGCTCGATCCGCTGCTTTTTCACGCTCTCACGGATGCACGCGCGCGTCGCTGCTCGCAGGTGATCGGCTACCACACCTCGACCCTCCACATAGCGCTTGTAAATCGCTCGCGCAACCCGGCGCGTCTTAGCGTCCTGTAGGTCCATCTGCCGAAAGCCGTTACACGCGAACCAGAAATCAAGCGCGTCCTCGCAACGCTCGCGCTCCAGGAAAGTCCGAAACAGGTGCGCGCCGTCCTGGTCAGCCAGCAGCGAGCGCAGCGACTTGGTCCAGCGTGCCAAAGGGGAGTTTGGAGACGCGCTCCCTTCCGGTTCGCCCAGACCGTCCTCATCCCTCCGCGGCGCGCGAGCCGTTTTCACCGCGTTTTTAATCTTCATATACGCGGACGGATCGCGACGAAATGACGATGAAGACGACGCCTCTTCCTCACCTTCTTCTCCCGGTACCGGTGGACGGGGCGCGTCTTCCCGGAAGCTTGTAGTCACGGGCTCAATGAGCGCGCGACTCATGGCTCCGTTTCCTCTCCACGCGCCTGGAAGTGGCACCTTGGATCACTTTTCAGGGGCGAACGGAGCTGATTAGCGTTGTGTCTCTCTGTAACACACACACACACACACACACACACAGAAACACACACGGTTCACTTTAGAAAGATTGAGATAAACACCTCAGAAAAAGAAGAATGTTAGAATAACCGTTAAGAACATTAGTTTTTAGTAGCAGATTTGAGTCCATACACACAGAAATACTCGCCATATTTCACCCTTTAGGCTACAAGTTAACCTCCAGCTGTCTAAACAGAACTGTTTCTTACAGTAATGTTCACGGAACGTTCTCCTGACGTTACCCAACAGGTTTTTGGGACGTTGAAAGCAAACGTTCTTCTTGGAGCGTACTTGGGTTATTCGTACTCGATGAACAAACATTCTTAAAACAAAAGTGGTAAACAACTGTTAAAAACAAACGTTCTATTAACGTGTCGGCAAAGCGAGAGAGGGGGGGGGGAGTGATGCCCAGTGTGAGATTTGAAAAGAAGCCAAATGAGAAAATTTTCTATTAACCTAGACACGTTCTGTACATCCCAGTCTGGGGATTCGGGTTCTAATCGAAGTCTATATCCGTTTTATTGTCTGGTAATGCACCTAAAATCCCAGACTTCTCAGTTTGTATGAAATTAAGGGTCTTTAGGAAAAGCTTTTCATTTTTTTATTACCTTTAAAAGTCAACATTAATGTCTATGATTAGCTCAATACCGACTGGATAAAGTGGTCAGGGATCTCAAACGATTCCATCAATAGAAAATGTTGCTGATGACGTGTTTGCGCACTTCTTTTTATCCAGATCACATCACAACTCTTTACCTCGAGAAAAATAAAAATGAAACATCGCCCATATCTTAACGTAATAAAATTCTCTCAGGACATATGGTCATGATGCAGATTATCCAGTTGGAAACTTGTGCGCACCTAAGTTTAAAGGTTTCCTCATGCACTCGGAGGCTGAATCTTGATAATCTGCAGGGTTCACGCGAATATCGGTATCATAGACAAGGTGCCCCAAAGGAGCTTAAATTGTTTCACTGCACAACACCGACCCCAGTGTGTAAGAGATTTGATCTCTTATAAACATATAAAGGAAAAATATGTTAGGCTCCATGCGTAAACAGAGCGCACAGTGCTCGATCCCTTAACCCCAGCCTGGAAACACAACTCAGTCATTAAGGTTACAAACCATCAAACTACATCCAAAGTCAGTGCATGCGAAGCAGTTGTCATAGCAACAAAAAAAACGTGCATTGCTGGTTCGTACCATATTTTCATCACGCCGCAACAAAAAAATAAAAAAAAAATATATATCTAATATATATATGTAAGTGAAGACACGCGCAGAGTTGAGCGCTAATCACAGCCCAGTCCCAGAATTCAGCCTCGGTCCGGTAATCCAACTTTTACATCAAATTCCGTATAATCCAGGAGAAAACGTTCCTCTCGTGTGCAGAATAAGCAGTAAATCCGTGCAAAAATAATGGACAGAAGCGGGTAAAAGTATTTTCTGGTTGAAACCGAGAGAAAGAAAAAGACGCTGCAGCTTCACTCAGGTTCCATTCAGAAACTGGTCTGAAGGAAAGCATGCCGTGGATCCTCCTCCCTCTGAGCATAGGAGGTATCAGAATATCAAAGGGTAGTACACGCACACACACACACACACACACACACACACACACACACATACACACGCGCGCGCACCCCTCCTCCTACACGTCAAACACGAAACACGGGTTGCCAGATTTGTACATTTCTTTCTTTAGTATTTTATTTTGCACGAACTGAGCTACAGAACAGAAAAAAAAGTTTCTAAACCCCAATTACAGACTGTGATTTGGATGAAGGTACCCGAGGAAAGATCTAGCAAATTATTTCAAGCAGTTGAAGAAAACAGAGTAGAAAAAAAAATACCTTGATATGTGGAGGTGGTGGCTCGGTGGTTAAGGTACTAAACTGAGGATTGCTTGGATTCACATTACCACCAAGTTAATAATGCTGGGACCCCTGCAAGGCCCTTAACCCTCAGTAGGTATAAAAGAGATAAATGTTAGTCGTTTTGGATAAGAGCATTATGTTTCATTTTTTCCTTAAATAATCCACATTACCATTCCGATTTCAATTGACATTCTACATATAGTATCATTCTTAAAAGGAACTTTGTATGCTTTTGTGTTAAATAATTGACTGTATGTATTCAACTTTAATTAAATGTAATAAAGTGTTCACATTTGTATTGTTTATTAGGTTGATAAATATGTACAGGAATTAACATATACTCTAATAAAGAGCAGGGTTTTGTATGTAATTTAACTATGGATGAATTATTAGAGTTGGCCAACAGGGGGTGCTCAATTTTGATGTAAATATATTAGTTTTGGAAACAATAACACCCATTAAGTGAATTGCATTTATTTATGCTTATTTTCAATTTCAGGGACACGGGGGTCTGCTGGAGGCTAGTGCACATAGAGCAAAAGGCAGATACCCCTTGCCCGGGAACCGAACCCAGGACCTTCTTGTTGTGAGGCGACCGTGACCCCCGTGACCCCGAGTTAGGGAATAAACGGATATAGATGGGCACAATGGGCGAAAGGCAGGGTAAACCTAGGACAGCTTGCCTGCCCATCGCAGGGCCACACATAGAAGAACAACCACACACTTACACTCACTTCTATGAGCAATTTAGCATCATCAATCAGCCTGATGTACATGTTTTTTGGACTGCGGGAGGAAACCGGAGAACCGGGAACAAACCCACGCAAGCTTTAGAAGAACATGCAAACTCCGCACGGAAATGGAATTGAACCCGGCACCTCCTTGCTGTGAGGTGATCGTACTAAAAACTACGCCACCATGCCCGCCCCTTCTAATATAATTACTAACAAAATTATCGTACACAAATGAAGAAATAAAAATTCCTCAAGAACTGTAAGTAAAGGACAATTACTCCGTAGTAAATAAGTGAATATAGCTGGCGGAAATTGTACAAATTTTATCACGTCTACTTATTTATACTTAATAAACCTCGAGAAGCTTCGTAAAATCGTTGAATATTAAATGTACATTCCTGTTTTTGTTCCACCACCTCCCTGGTTTTGAAGTGTTTAGCAGTAACTGACCTGCTTCAGGCTATTTTAAAACAAGCTGTTGTATGAGGCTTTAAACTAAGAGCACTTCAAAGCATGTCACACCTCCCACCCAGGTCCCGGAACAAACGTGTCTTATAATTTCACACTTTTATTAGCCAATACTGGTCATAAAATGATAGCATGGAAGTGGATCACCCTATAACACTTAACGCCTGGTTTGCTAAGTTGTTAGATGGAGGCACTTAATGTGGGTGGCAAGATATTTTTAAGCGATGTAGTGTTTTATAGGCTTATCAAAGCCCCGCTATAGAGGTCGCCTTAGCTGCCTAAGGAACTTAGACTCAACTTGTAAATTCATAGTCATTTGCACTGTACTCAACTTTGTTGTGAAAACTTACCAAGATTAAGGTTGCGGTTAGAGATTCGAAAAAAAAAAAATTCTCATCATCGATGTTACATTCTTCTCAAACTCAAATATATTTAATAATAAAAGAATCGAATATTTGCTATGTTTTAGCTCACATGAGGTTGAATGTAAATAAAGAAAATAGCACCCAAAGAAATTTTAAGGCTGTCATGAAGACAGATTCTTTCTATAGAACCTATGAGAGAGCGAGAGAGCGAGAGAGCGAATGAGAGAGAGAGAGAGAGAGACTTTACCCCATGCTACTTCAAAGCAGATATTGTTCCTTTGATGTTCGACACAAACTCAAAAAAAACACTTAAATACTTGAATTTGCACACAGATCGCTAGATAGTCAAACTGTAGCCTGTCATCAGCCTCACAAAATTGTTCCACTTTTACAGACGGTCCTGAGTCATTGCTGATATGATGTGATTTTATAGTATATTGTAGGGAGTATAGTATAATATAGTAGCTCAGTGGATGAAGTGTTGGACTTCCATCAGGAAGATCGTTTTGATCGATGCCCAGCACTAACAAGCTGCCACCCATGCGATATTATAGTATGCGATATTATTGTATAGTATGCCAAATTATTTTATAGTACGCGATATTTTTTTAAAGTATGCAATATTATGTTATAGTATGCGATATTATTGTATAG
>JAOTQW010000009.1:1813204-1828029 GCA_026260075.1 Sisor rabdophorus
CTGCTTGGGAATCGAACCCTTGCTTATAAATTTTGATGTCACTATTACCCCAAAAATAGACAGTGTTTCCCAAATTTGATTGATTATAGCTGTTTGTATGCATCCTGTTAGGATAGAGAAATTGAATAATAATAATAATTATAATAATTCAGACTTTCTGGTGTCTCTGGTTGAAGGAGACCTGGAAAAAGAGAAACACAGACTGCAGAGCATCTTAGCAACCGGCCAGGAAGAGACAAAGCCATCATCGCCCCAGACAAAACGTTCATATGGAATAGAAGAGAGTGAAAAAGACCGGTTTCAGGAGGGTAAGACTGACACTACACATTAAATTAAGCTAGTGATACGAAAGTTTCTCAGTTACATGTTGGTGGTAGTGTTTAATTTGTGACGCAGTTTGGATTTAACCTATTTTGTACAGTTCTGGATGAGATCGAAGAGAGGAGGGAGTTTTTGGAGGAAATGTGCGCCATGGGACGAGGACGGCAGTATCATCAGATCATTAACACTGAGATATCACAGGTAATACAGACTGGTTATAGCATCCAGACAAGAAAATAAACACAGCTACAAAGTAATTTACTGTTCTTATAGTAAGAGGTGGTGGCGTGGTGGCGTAGTGGTTAGCATGGTCGCCTCACAACAAAAAGGTCCCGGGTTCGAATCCCCTTTTTGTGCGGAGTTTGCATGTTCTCCCTGCGCTTGCGTGGGTTTCCTCTGGGAAATTCAGGCTTATCATATGTCCCGACATCATGTACTGTAGCTGTTCGATGGCCAGGTATTATAACTTGGTTTAATTTGCAGTCAAATACATTTTCTGACTATAAATATAAAATAAGGCTTTATAGCCGCTCATTTCCTAACTTGCGGTCACAGGGGTCTGCTGGAGCCTATCCCAGCGCACATAAGGCGAAAGGCAGGCTGGACAAGTTGCCAGTCCATCGCAGTCTATTGAACTAGCACACACTCTCACAATCACACATATGAGCAACTTAGAGTTACCAATCAACCTAATGTACATATTTTTGGACTGTGGAAAGAAACCGAAGTACCCAGAAGAAGCCCGCGCAAGCGAAGTAAACTCCACACAGAAAGACACGGGAATCGAACCCACAACCTTCTTAATGTGAGGCGAATGTGCTAACCACTACACCACCGCGTCCCCCCGTTTAAAAACATATTGTAATTGTCACACGTCGCAATCTTTCTGTGTGGAGTTTGCATGTTATCCCATGTTTGCGCGAGTTTCCTTCAGGTACTCCAGTTTCCTCCCATAGTCCAAAAATATGTACATTTGGTTGGTTGGTGACTCTAAATTGGCCATAGAAGTGAATGAGTGTGTGTGTGTGTGGTTGTTTGTCTATGTGTGGCCCTGCAATGGACTGACAACCAGTCCAGGGTGTACCTCTGCCTTTCGCCCTGGGATAGGCTCTAGCTCTAGTTTGACCCCTCCGAGTTGGGATACAGGCTGGAATTCATTGGGAATTTATTAGGGAAATAGGCTGGAATGAACATCTATGGTCAGATTTAATCTCACTTTTATTATGACATTTACAAGGGTATTTGGCAGCTGCCCTTATTAAGAGCGACGTACATTTGATTAATTTATACAACCAAGCAATTGGGGAATTTAGGATTTAGCTTAGGTACCAAGGAATCCAACCCACAATCCTCTGGTTAGAGGTTCAACACCCAAACCACCGAGCTATTACCCCGACTTCTATTATAAGGCATTAATGTCAGGTGAGGCAGTCTGGGTTGCCAGCAGAGTTTTATTGAGTTGGGTTAGACCTCCTAAGCTTTCAATAAAACTTGTTTTTCCTATCACCAGTTACACTAACGTTGTTTTTGGTTGTATGTGTTTCTTCTGACTAACAGAAAATCCGTGAGCTCGAGCTAATTGACAGGGCACGCAGCGAGGAGCTGAGGATGAAAAAGGAAGACAGGGAGAAAGCTGAGCAGCAGTGAGAAAAAACAAAAAACACTCATCATACCAAACAAGAGAGAGAGAGAGAGAGAGAGAGACACACACACACACACACACACACACACACACAGATTAAGAGTCTGAAGACTTATTTTTCTGTCATGTATATTGTTTATTGTATTACTTAAGTGAGAACTTGAATGATGGTTAACTCCAGATGGGAGTAAAAAAAAATTAAAAACTTTTTACCACTGCAAAAAAGAATGCACTTTTTTTTCTTGCAAAAACAGTCTTGCCCCCCCCCAGTGAAAAAGGACATGATAAGCATATTAACGGACTAGTAGAAAAAAAGACAAACCAAAATGTCAGCATTGATATGGACACACTATAATAAAATATTCCTGCATTTAAAAATGTACTCGCAGTTTGTCTTTTTAAGGTTAGGGGCCTAAACTATTGCCTTTTTTTCGACACTCCTAGAAAAAGGAAGATTTTAGTCTAGATTTTCTCAATCAGACCAGAAACTGACTTAAATTACCCCAGCAAGTATTTTTTTTATCATATTATACTTTGTAACCATGGAACCTTGTGTTGCTCACTGCACAGATGAGATTATTAATTTAGTTAAATGTTGCTTATGTAGTCACATGACATGACTTGGACACAATGGTCATCACCCAGTCATTTAACTTGAAGACATGTTGTGAACGTTACTACACCGAGAATGCGTAATGAATCCTAGTGCCGCATAGGAGTTGCATCAGATGTTACATCAGACATCCCTGTCTAGCACAAGACTGTGCATGTATATACGCTTTATAAAGCTTGCAGGTTCTGCTCACCAACCTATTATCCTTTTAGGTACACATTACACAGCACCATAACACACCCAGAGATTAGTTAAGTACCTAAAATGCATTGATTGTGCAAACAGAACTAACTATTTTTTTGCTTTTAAGTGCTTATATTTGGCTTCTTTACAAACTGACAAATGTTTCAAGAAGTGATAATACTGCTGCATGATGGTTTGGGAAGCCCTCAAATGCTAGAATGTGGTTCAGATGCACACTGGGAAAAAAATCAGTTATGGAAAGACTGTAGATTTCAGAACTACGTACAGCACAAAACATCACCATGAGAAGGGTTTTCGAAGGCCATGGCACACATGTTCCAGTGCAAAAACATACTGTAAATGGCATAAACCAATCACTTCTTGGCTGATGCGTAAATCACCTTTTTTTCTTCTGCCTTGGTTTAGCTAATGATAAGTTATAGGCTTGTATCTCTCATTAATTAATGACACAGCATTTGTGTATCAAAGCTGAAAAAACAGCTGGGATCAAGGTGTCTGTTAGCACCTGGTTAAAGTGATGCTTTTTACTCTTCACAGCGTTTTTGGATAAATTTGCTGCTGTAACGTTAGATTTTCTCCTTGCGTGGACTCGGGCTCTTTGCAAGGTCGCCTTTATGGCTCAACCTTTTCAACACTTTCATGGGTTTAAACTTCCCAGACCTCTTTCTGTGTTCACTCTCACCATGAAACTCTAAAAGAGGAGAAGAAGAGATGCCTTGCTTATCCTGAATGTTGTCTATAAATAGGGCATTAACAAAAGAAAACAGCAATTAGATATAATAAAAATATAAACGCAGAATTGGTAAGTTTGACTTTTTTTTCAGATATTTTAATACAAGAGAGAAAAACACAATTAACAAGTGTTTGTACCTTTTTTCTTCAACATGGCTGCCACTAGCTTGTCCTCCTCCTCCTCCCTAAAGAAAAATAGAGAAGTTTTAGATTTTTAGGTTAAGAGTTAAGTTACCCTACTTTCTTATTTTTGTCCTTGTTAAATTCCTTCACATCAGTGTGAGCTGGCCAATTACCTCTGTCTGTCCTGATCCATACTGTTAATGATCTGATTCCTCTGCTCAATGATAGTCACCAGTTCATCCATCAGCTGTTTCTCCCGGTCTCGATCTTCATCGATCCACTCTTTTTCTAACAGAGTGATAAAGTAAGGGAGATAGAGATGAAAATGAACAAAGGAAGGAGATAAGAAATAAAAAGATCATAGCAAGCTGTTAAGTGACTCAGTGATTAAGTAAAGTCAGTTACTTGAATCAGTTCGTCAGGTTGGGGTAATGAATTCACACCTGGTTTGTTGAGGAGACACCTAAGCTCATATTCCACATCGGCTTGCCTTTCTTCCAGATGTTGCTGCTTGACCCTGACAATAAAAAACAGTCATAAGTTGTTGTAAAATATTTTCAATCCACCTTTTGTATGCTAACTTACGTGTACACCAGCTCCGCCTCTCGCCGTACCAGTAGATGTTTCTCATGAATCAGAGTGAACCAGTCCACCAGCATCCGCTCCTCCTCCTCCTCTGCAATATAAAGTTATTTTTCAGTACAACTCAACCACTTTATCTCGTTTTAGGTACTAGGAACTATTTTAATTCTGAGCTTCTTAGCCATTATACAAATCTTTACACTGTGGTGGATAATTTTGTGTTAATTTCCGTCTTTCTTAGAGCAGTATATTCAGATCACAAGGGGGTATCGAAAAGTTTCAACAATCCCAGCTTTGTGCCACCTGTTGCGGTGTTACCCCAGCATATTAGTATTATTATAAAAGGAACAGATTTCTCACCATTAGAGCATTCTCTAAGGGTCTGCTCCAGCTCTACTCCTCTTTGTTCTAGCTCATCCAAATGTCTCTCAAGTGTCCCCATCTCGACATGAATGTCCTCAACAGGAATGTACTGATCTGATTGCACCTGCACAGCCAGCAACATAGGATAGATTTATAAGAATGATAGTTAGGGGTAGGGCGGCGTAGTGGTTAGCACGGTTGCTTCACAACAAGAAGGGTCTGGGTTCAGTTCCCGGGCACAGGGTCTTTCTGTGCAGTTTGCATGTTCTCCCCGTGCTTGCGTGGGTTTCCTCTGGGTACTTTGGTATCCTCCCACAGTCCAAAAACATGTACATTAGGTTGACTGGCAATGTTAAATTGCCCATAGGAGTGAGTGTGATAGTGTGTGGTTGTTGTGGCCCTGTGATAGATTGGATATTGCAATGAAAAGATGCAACATACCTTGCGCTTGATGAGAGGAAAGCCATGTCCGGGGGCAGGGGGACGAGCAGGTCGAGGGCCTTTAGGGGGTCTTGACTGTGGAGAAGTTACGGCTGGAGAAGCCTTCCTATTAAAGGGATTTATCCGCTAATAAGACAAAGAAAAGGCAGGGAGGGGGTGTGGTGGAAAATTAGAGAGAACATAAAGAAAAATGGATTTAAAGAAAAAAAAACATTGATAGTGTTGAGCCAAAACATATTTTTCACACAATTTATCAGTCAATCTAATATATTGGTTAGAATGATGCAATAGTAACCCTCAAAACGAATCTATGATACGTCAGGTCAAGCTGTGTTTATGCAACTGAACCAGAGACAATCTTGCAGTCCTGCAAATCTCTATCCAACTATCTTTAGAGGTAAAACTGTTTTCCTTTGACTTTTCTATGCAACATACATGCAACATCAGTTCATGCAACATTAAGAAAACTTTAAGAAAGAAAATTTTCATTTTTTAACAATTTTTCTCTGACTTTTAAAACAGCTCACCTTATTGGGTGTGTTTTGCAGTGACGGAGGAGAGCTAATCAGAGGACTTGGAGCAGTTGGTGGACGAGGAGGGGGTGGTCTCATCACCTTGCTCCCTGCACTCCTGTTGGTCTCTGGTGTGGCTGGTGCTGAGCAAGTATTAGTAAAGGTCTGCGAGGGGGAAGGACTAGGTGAGAGATACGACTTAGGTTCAGATGAAATATCTGAGGGGGAGGAGCCAGGACTGTTGATTGACGGTTCTGATATACTTTTGGTGAATAAATGCTCCTGTTCGGTAATGGACGGTCGTGGGGAAGTGGAGGAGGTGGCAGATGTTTGGGAAAAGCCGTGGTCTGATAAAGAGGAGGACAGGCTCTCATTGCTTAAAGCTGGAGAGGGACAGGAAGAGGAAGACTGAGAAGAAGGAAAAGCTGAGAAAGGAGCAGGCAGGAAATAGAACATGAGCGGAAACGGATAGAACAAAAATGTAGAATGAGGAACAAGAGGAACTTCACGGGACTTCAAAACAGCAACAAGTCAGCATTCGTACAACAAACTTTTTTTGTTAGTATGGAAAGTTATAATCTCTTGTTGACTTTTCTTACGGGTCTAATAGAACATTTCATTAATAATAGACTAATAATAGTTAATCATTAAAGCAATATAACTTTAAAACTATGTTCACACCAAACGCAAAGATAAAACAAACATTGCGTCGTTTTTATTTGCAAACCATAAACTGCTTTGCATGTCAATGCGGCATGCAAATTTTTTTAGTTTGAAGTGCGGAGGATTTGGTTGTCGTGTGTTTGTGGCAACAATGCACAATTCGTCTACATTTGTGTCTTTGCACCAACAATGTATGTAATCTACTAGAGTAAATAATTTCATTTGGTGTGGACACGGTATTAAATATGATACTTTAACAGCTAAACTAATTGAACCTTCATGACAGGTATGTGCGGAAGGATAATTCAGTCTTCTTGGCAGTAACAGTTACTGACCTGTAGGGACAGGTTTTGGGACTCTGGGCGCAAGCCGTTTTTTGCCCCTGCCACTTCCATGACACTCAGCAGGAATAGGGCTTTCGGATGTGATCTCAGCAGTCTGGGAAATCCCATACCATGGATGGACTGCAAGCACTGAAGAAGGGACTGGTACTTCTGCAGATTCTGCCTCCCCATTTTCATCATCAAAAGGATTAAGGGGTGTGGCTGGATGAATTTTTTCCTCAATCTTGGCAGGAGTAGATGTAGACTGCGGTGGAGTAGCTACTGGTCTGGGAGGAGGAGGAGGAGGAGGAGCCAACTTTTTTTTGGACTCTTGTTTGACAAGAGCCAGCCAAGGAGGGTCTTTGGGTTTGGGAGTGTCACTGAACCGAATGGAGCTGATTAGAAAATGGGAGCAATGAAAGTCAGGGAGATGAGACACAGTGACAAATGAGGGTACTTATAAACAGACAAACAGAATAGCTGTCTGACTACATTAGCAGATATTAGTCTTACCTTGCAGGTGACTGGGACCTCGCACGTGGAACAGGTCTGCATTCACCTTCATTTTCTAGTTGAGCAGGAACGAAAGAGAGAATGTGGAAAATTTGGAGTCTGAGAAGGCAAACTAGGCTGGGAGAGATGGCATACTTTAACATTGCATGTGTTAAGCCAGGCTTACACTGTGCCATTTTAACCACCATTTGATTTTTGAAACCCTCCAAAAGATTGGCATAATTTTAAGATTAAATCTGTTGCCTCTTATTGCTAGCAATAGATGAAAAAACTGAAACACCAATTTTTAATGCGTTTTGACTCATACAGTCTGACTAGCAACAATTTCAAAAGACTGTTAAAATTGCACAGTGTAAGCTTGGCTTAAGTCTTTAGTCAAATGATTAGTGGTTGTTGTACTAATGAGGAAGATTAGCTGTATTTTTATTTGACAAAATATTACAATTTCTCCTAAAATGAAAAAAAGGAATGTGGTTTAGGACCGCTCAAATTTCTGTAAGGTTTAACTGCACCGAGTAAATATGGCGATAGGTGACATTTCATGTGTAAAAACTCATCCATGATAAAAAACACTCACCATTGACTGTTGGACCCTGCATCAGTCTTGGTGGGCGTGGCCTGGGTACAGGACGCACACTAGGGGAGGGGTCAGACACTTTCCTAGGGGCAGGTATAGGTCGAATCTCTCCGGTGATACTCCCTACTGAAGTCTGGGGAAGGACACCGTTAGTGACTTCTGTATTTTGCTGTGGCTGCTTTTCCTCCTTTACTTCCTCTTCGTCGGATATATCAAAAGGATTTGGCAGACTAGAAGGGCAGGGTTCCATCTGTACTTTCCTGCCATCATCAAATTCCTCTTTAATCTCTTCCCCTCCTTTTCTATCCTCCCTGATCTTTGGTGCATTGGTTTCGGGTGGGTTTTCAGAGAGAATGATGTGTTTGTTGGCATCTGAAGGTGCTGGCAGTGTTTTTTCCAAACTTTCCACACTTAGGGAGGATTTAGGGCTGGAGTTAGATGATACAGGGCTAAGCTGTTTGCTCAGATCTGGACGGCCGTTCTGGCTGTTTAAAGAAATCCTAGGAAAGTGGTGTGTGCAGACCAGGGATCCAGCATCTCCCATCAGTTTGTAAGAACCAGGCAGTAAAGTACTGCTACATTCCATACACCTGACATTTACACACAGACATGGCTTCCTTAGGTTTTTAATAGCAGAACATTGTGGAAAAAGTATTCTATCTTCATGTGACTATTTTTAACTATATAATAAAAATGCACCAATACTAAAATTAGTATCGGCCCCAATACTAAGCTCATGTACTAAAAAACAACACCACCACCAAAAAAATCAGAAAGCTCTTTTGATGTCATTGACGGCATTTTCAGTGCATAAAGATTATAAATATTAAAAGTATTTATAATAAAGGTAATCTGATTAAAGATTTGGAATTAAAAAATGCACATAAATGCACTCTTGCAAGACGAGAGAAAATGGCAGGAGAGCCATACAAATAGTTAAAAAAAAACATGAAAGTATCTGTATTGTTTTCGGTGAGTACGAGGAAAGAAAATATTGGTACTCATTCTTTAAAAAAATTTTATCGGTGCATCCCTATTAAATACAAACAGCAACAATAACGTTAAAGACTGTATGAAACAAATATGTAAATATGCACTCAAGTGTAAAACAAACAAACACAATGTAATATTATGGTATTTCACAAAGCTTTGTATAGGTCTGGAGGGGTTTTTTTTGTGAGTTTGATACATTTTTATACACATTTGATGTTTTTACCTGAAACAGTTACGGTGATAGAGTTTCCCATCAACAAGAAACCTCTGCACCAAATGGACATGCTTCTCACAGGCTGCACACATACTGCTCAGATTGCTGCGTACTGATAAGCTCTCTGCATTCAGCTGTGTATAGATGAGAGAAAAAGGAAAGAGAAAGGATATTTCGGGTAATAATTAAACATGAATTATTATCTAATAATGACTCATTATCAGAGTACAAAATCAATCTGCAAGTATATCATGTTATTGCACGTCAGAAAGTTGTAATACGTGAAAAAAGGTTACATGGAGGTTGGGAGTACAAAAGCAAGTTTTATAATTTAGGAAAAGGATAATAAAGAGGGGGCCAGAACAAAGCGCCTTTTACAGAAAACTAAGAATAGCAACTTAAACACCGAAAAGGATAAAGAAAGGATGTTCGGTTATAAACAACACTGCAGAGGCCAGGAAACTAAACCTTATATCATATGTTAAAGTAATTTAAGTGCAGAAGCTGGTCACAATGTGATCCTGGTCAGTATAGAAGCGTTGCAATAATAAAGGGTGTTAATGGTAAACCCTGCATGCAAGTGTGACTTGCTAGGCAGAAGAGTTACAGCGGATTGGCTTTATCGCTTTTTGTAATGGTCATAAATCAATTTAGGAAAAGTGAAAAAGATTTTTTTACTTTAACTTGAGTAATACTTTTGGACCAAATCTTATCCTTTAGTCGGGGCTAATGAGGATATGGGATGATTCAAAGCGTACACTTTTGGCGTGTTTAGTATTTCTTGTATGCTAAACAAATCACAAGTTGTAGAAATCAGTGGTCCCCAACCTTTTTTGTACCCGGGACTAGTTTCATACAGGAAAATTTTTTCATGGTCCGGCAGGGGTTCCAATAACAAAAACTACAAAAAAATAATTTGAATGCAATAATTACACTTTAAATTTTGTTATTACAATAACAGCTAGATGCCTAGATGTCTTATCGGCCCTGCAATGAATTGGTGACCTGTCCAGGAAGTACCTCTGCCTCTCCCTCCTGCGCGTGAGGGATAGGCTCCAGCAGACCCCCCTGACCCAGAGCGGGTATAAAAGATAGAATGCATAAATAAATGAATCGCTTATTGGTCCACAGATCGAGGGTTGAGGACCGCTGGTATAAAGATGCGTGTAACATCTTTCATATTTCTTGGCACTTCCAGCTCCAGTCACCAGGGTTCGATTCTGGCTCAGGTTCTTTCTGGCCACACCCCTCCCTCTTCCCATTTTATATCTCTCTTTGTCTCTCTCTCTCTGTCTGTCTGTCTGTCTCATCGAAATAAAATGTTGAATGACCTGATGTCCTTGTTGTTTTAGACAGTCAAAGACTAAACCAATTTTATTTTGGATATGAGAAGACAAGTAACAATAATATTTCAGTATTTAAATACAAGATGAGCTCAATGTAAATTTAAATTTAATCAAAAATTAAAAAAACACAACAGAAGCACTGCTCTTCACTTTTACTTTCTCTCCACTTCCCGAGAAGACCATTTTATTAGTGCGCAAAACCTCTGTGTAGGCTTTCAGGGTGCATTAATCTCGATTGTGCCCATGGACTCGGGCCAGTCTGTCTCGGCATCTTTCCCAGGACATGTTACAAAAAGGTTAAAACATCAAGATTCAATCTCAGTAAAAGGTAGCAAGCATTTTCCTTAAGCAAGGACATTGAAGACTGTTGAAAATGTTGAAAATAAAGATGCCCTATTATTATATTGCAGTTTCCTACCGCAGATGTCGTGGTTTTGTCTTCGAAGGGTGTTGGGGGCTTCTTTATCACAGGCTCAATGGGACCTGAAGTGCCTGGTCTTTTTATACAGGGAGGATTAGCTATAAAGAAAAAAAAGGTCATTGGAAGAACCAAGAGCGCCTCCAGCTTTGTGTTTGTTGTATATTTAGCTATTTGATTTACATTTTAAATTTGTACTGCATTGTTTATTTTAAAAGCATTATAGCAATATTGATGTATTTTATTTGTATCATAATATATATTGTATAGCCCTTATACAATTTATAGCCTTATACAAAAATATGATACTGCAAAGCTTTTGCCTGTGTATAGTTGCCATTCTCTAACAAAATAAGTTCTATGAATTTAATTTTAATTTTATTTTATAACATTAATAAATAAAGTAAATGTTACATTATTGTAGCTGTAATCAATTGCCTAACAAATGTTTTATGTTCTTTATGGTAAATAAATAAATAAAGATGTATGTTGCCTTGTCTATATAGTTATTAATTAATGTTAAAATTTCTATATTTGTTTCATTATAGAATCAGGACTTTTAAATGATAAAAAAAGGTTTCCAGTGAAGGAAAAACGAATAATTTTAATGATTATTTATGGGTTTAGTATGGGATTGGTATTTTAATGCACATCCACATAAAAGTCAATTTTTGACTTTTTATAGCTATTAGGACAATACTGAACAATGCAACATAATTGCATCTTTTTACAATTCGTATTTTAACTGTCTTCCCTAATGTCAATAAAATATAGAAATTACTTTCAAAAAATCACCTTTCCACTGGCTTCTGATTAATGTGTGTGCATATGTGTGTATATGTATGTATAGGTGTGTAAACTTTACAGTGTGTCCACTCACCCTGCGATTTGTTAGTGAAGTAGTTGTAGTACTGTGACACGTAGGTGATGATGCTCAGACGGTCAGGCACTTTCATAGACACCATGTCTTCTGCGTCCAACAGGGCTGGGATTCCCAGCTCCATCTCTGCCACCTCAAACGCCTGGGACAACAAATAGGTACACGTTATTTCCCAGTGCACCTATACACTAATCCCAAATCTTAGCCAAATCTTAGCATTACACATGATGATATGAGTTTTCAGTATTTTAACTACAGCATTGTTTAATTGGTGTGAACTTTGACACAGCGTGCATTTGGAACTGGGACAAAAGATGTTTATCTGCAAATGTGAGAATGTTTTCCAGAAAACTGATAAGACAGGTAAGCTTTTTAACCTCTCATAATGACAGACTCCAACCGCTGTGTCAACAGGTCAGCAAATTTGGTGCTAACTACATGTTATTTACAGTCCCAACAGATAAACCAGAGTCTGATATTTGGTCATAATATCTGTTGGCACTGTTAAAAACAGATGTCTGATACAATAAAACAAATGGATTCTATTGCAAAAGTGTCCTTAACATTCTTAAAGTTGTGTCAACAAAATCATAAAGCGGTTGGAACTAGTGGTTTAGTGGTTAGCGCGGTCACTTCACAGCAAGAAGGTCCTGGCTTCGGCTTCCGGGGAGGGGTCTTTTTGTTTGGTTTGCATGTTCTCATCTAATTTGCATAGGTTTACTCTGAGTACTCTGGTTACCTCCCACAGTCCAAAAACACGTACATTAGCTTGATTAGTAATTCTAAATTGCCCACAAGTGTGAGTGCCTGCAATAGACTGGTGACCTTTCCAGGATGAACCCCTGTCTCTCAACCAATATGAGCTGAGATAGGCTACCGCAGACCCCCGTGACCCAGAGTTAGGAAATGAGCAGGTATAGAAGATGAACAAATTAATTACATGATTATGAATTTATGATGATGTCAGGTCTAAAGATGTCAGTTGATTTGTCACTGTTGACTTTTTTTGCATGTTTAATTTGATTTGTGTCAGCGATTACCTGAAACAGCCTCAAGTCTTGGACTACAATTTTAGCGAGTGACACCTTTCAAATTTCATATCATTTACAACAAACTATTTTACAACAAAAAGCCTTTAAAAATGACTAACTGAGAGTAATACTTACCAACCGGTTGTTCTCGTAGACATTTTCTTTGGAGAGGGAGTCGAAGTCTCTGGAGGACAATCAAACGGCAAAGAAAAGAAGACTTGTGATCTTTCATAATAACTTTAAAAAGCAGTAAGAATAAATCAGGCGGTTGTTAGTGTGGAAATATATAATTATGTGGGTAAGTTTGGCATACATGAGCAGTATTAGTTGGGTAAAATTTTATGGGTTTTAACAATGCAGATATTTAGCACCAGTGCAGAAACAATGAAATCAATTGTTCCTGCAGTGGGAAAGAATCCAACTTTATTTCCATTCAGAAAGCCCATCCTTATAACAGAACCTCAATTTTGCAATCTAGCAGCCTGATATAATACCAACAATGTTTCACATTTTACTGAGGAGAAACACAAGAAGAATAAGTTTTTAAAAAAGAGTAAAACCACAGGGAAAAAATATTATAATATTACACATCATACAGCATCGCATAACCACACTCTTAGATTGACAACAGAAGGTCTGAGAAACTTGGCCGCTTTGAATGTCTAAAGCCCTCCCAGAAGGATGCACGAGTGACAGGTAACCCAACTAATGACGTTTCGGTTTGTATGCAACAAGAATTCATCATTTTAATCAATCTTAATTAATGCTCATCGACTCTGATATAAACACAACATATTTCATCAAACAGACTTGGTTGCGTCCAGACCCAACACACCACAAACACACCACAAACACACACAGGCCCCAACAATCCTGTACACTTTAACCAATCGGAGGACAACCTTAAAACTCCTAATGTTTCCAGCTAACGGTGCCTTCTGCATTAGACTATCTGTCATAATAAGGCGGTACTGGTTTGGTTTTTTCTTCCTTTTTCATAGAGACCCCAGTGTATGTCGGTCGAACTAAAAATTTCCACATTGACAGAGTAAATATTACATGGGCTAAACAGACAGAATAAAAAATATATTTATAAGCAGACTGCCTCGTGTGTATGTGGTGCTGCATGGAATAAAAAGTAAAATAGAGAAGGGTATATTTTATGGAAGTATACCAAGCATTTTATAATTCTGTGAACTTTTGCAAAATTATCGCTCTGACAGCTTAGCTAGATCAGGCAGTAATTTGGAAAAGTGTGTTTATCACATCCCACTTATAGGCTCTGCTTGGGAAATTTTCAGGTGTTTCCTGTATCAGTGGATAAAAAAGTTCAAATATACAATTACAAAATTCTATGATGGAACTAAGTACATGAAAAAATCCTGTCAAATCTTTAATGTAAATCTATCACCAAATTAGGCTGGTTCCATTCTGAAGCCAAGGCAGACAAAAACAAATGTAATAACAATTTACAAATACTTGGCAGTCAAAGTGCCTGGTGTCAGAAGTTAAACAATGGTCTGAGTGTGTGAAATGGAACGTTTGGTGCGGGACCATGGACACAGTGAAGCCACACCAAAACAATAACTAACGTCAGCCAGCAACAGGCTGCAATTTCCTCAGGGATCGACAGATACTGGCATGACGTCAGTCCAGGCTCATACTTAGCAGTCCTTAAAAGGGAAACAGGATTTACTGTACTCTTGTCCAGGCTAAGTAATTCTACAGTTAAAAACCAGGAACTGAAAATAGAGAGGTTCTAGAATTTGTCTTTAAATATACATACATTCTAAACACTAGAATCTAGAAAAACTTTATTCAAACCCAGCCATTCCAAGATTCCTGGTATCAAAAAGGCTCCAGGTTCGATTCCTGGGCAGGGGATATTTCTGTGCATAGTTTGCATGGTGAGCAGAGTTGCACACACACCCCACCACAGCTGCTCACACACTCTAGCAGCTTTTAGCCAATAACTAACAGTATTTGTGCATCTAATTTTTATCTTTGGTGGTGACATGAATTCAAGGTCAAGAGAAGCAAAACAACTGCAACACTAAATAACAGAAGGATAAATATACCTATAAAAGTAAAAGTATAAAAGTATCTGAATTCCCAGTTTTTAATTATTTGTAACGAGACTGTTGGCTTAAACGTATTTTAATAAATGCATGTTGAGCTTGATCGGTAAGCATGGTCGCCTCACAACAAGAAGGTCCTGGGTTCGAATCACAGGGTGTTTCCGTGCAGAGTTTGCATGTTCTCCCCGTGCTTGCATGGGTTTTCCTCCGGGTACTCCGGTTTCCTCCCACTGTCCAAAAACATGTACATTAGGTT
>JAOTQW010000009.1:1847449-1860142 GCA_026260075.1 Sisor rabdophorus
TGTGTGTGTGTGTGTGTGTGTGTGTGTGTGTGTGTGTGTGTGTGTGTGTGTACGTACAGCGGAAATTCTGCAGGCCAACGACAGTCTGACGCAGGTGATAAATCTCTATAGGCAGCTTGTAAAAGGAGAGGAGGTGAATGGAGACAGCAGCACTATGCCACCACTTAAAGGTAAATCATCTATTTCCAGTAAATAAGGCACATTGTGAGCAGCGGATTACACCACATTACAGTATGGAATTAAATACACTATCCACTTTATTGATTTTCTATTTACAGGCAACAGCACAGCCCTGTTAGACCTCACTGGTCTGGACACATCACCTTCAGCACCCACCTTTCCCGAATTTCCTTCTCAGCCCACACCGTCACATGAGTTGGGCATCAGCCTGCTGGACGACGAACTTATGTCACTGGGTAAGGACTGACCTTAAGTCGCCTAGGTAGCTACTGTAAAAAAAACAAAAAACTTATGTATATAGTCAATTGGTTATAAAGTGCACAGTCTGTTTATTTTGCATATTTTACTACTTGGTGTATTTATTCAAACTTATTTCTTTTTTATTATTATTTAAAAACATATTTTGAGGTTTTTTTTATTCAAAGAAATCTTTATTAAATAGTAAAGAGCGTAAGAATAAGGCAGATCAGAAACACATTTCGAGACACGGCAGCACAACACCCTGACTGTGTGTACAGCCTTGTGCTGCCATCTGTTGGTGTGTCCTGAAACATTTTGATACAATTTTTGCGTATGTCGGCATGCTACCCAAAAGGTGATCATGCTGACAGTCCTGAAAAGCTTTATCAAATAGTATTTAAACATTTAAGCATTTACTCTACCTGGAGAAAATGTCCTAACTGAACTGAACTACAGAAGCAAACACTAGAAAAACAAAATTCCAATATTGGTGACCATAGTATTGTTTTTGATGAATTTTCATTTGTTTAATTTGCATTGTTTTATTGGTTGTAGGGCTCACAGACAACACTCCTAGTTCGACTCTAGCTTCCTCCCAGTCTGGTGATGCCTCCACATGGAACACATTTCAGGTAAAACAATTTAAATGTTGAGAATTGCAATTTTTTGTTCTTGTCATAATCTTAACTGTGTTTTAGATTTCAGAGACTGTAGACACACCTGTCCCTCAAGTACCAGCTGCTGTTCTGATGCCATCAATGACCACTATCCCAGTCTCTGTTGGTGTCCCAGTCTCTGTTGGTGTCCCTGTCTCTGCTGTAAAGGCCCTGGATGAGCTAGACGTGCTGGGAAAGACCCTGCTACAACAGTCTCTCCCCCCTGAGAGCCTGCAGGTCAAATGGTACAGTAAAATAGTTGTATGGTCAATTAAATACCAATAACAGTCACTATTATTCCTTTTTTAATAAATGTAGCCTAGATGTTAATTATATTTCGCTGTAATACATGAAGCGTTCTGTGCTCTGCAGGGACAAACTTCAGCCTCAGTCCAGGCCTACTCTACGTGATCTTCAGAGTAAGTCGAACCCAAGCCCGAGTCCCATCCTAGCGTTTTCCTACGAGTCTGCTAATCTTCTCAACTCGCAGCACAGCAACGAGGCTTTTTCACTGAGCATCGGTGCAGCTTCCACTTCTCAGGACGAGCTCTCTTTGGCCAATGTCACTGTGCCCCTGGAATCCATTAAGCCTAGTAAGAACCACATAAGTCTCTGCATCAATTTCTGCTTTAGATTGTCTTTTTATTTAATTTATTTCTCGTCTCACCTACTGCTTCACAGGTAGCATGTTGCCTGTAACGATCTTCGACAAACACAGCTTGCGTGTTTTGATGCACTTTGCACGTGAGAGTCCTCCGTCTAGGCCTGATGTTCTGGTGGTCATCATCTCTATGCTGTCGTCCGCTCCCATGCCAGTCACAAACATTCGCTTCCAGGCTGCCGTTCCCAAGGTATCTTGTCTGTCTGTGCGTTAAATCATTAACTTCTGTTTGTGTACGTTTGCAGGTTTTTTTTATGTATCTTTTTCACGTCTGTATAGAACATGAGGGTGAAACTGCAGCCACCGTCTGGTACGGATTTGCCAGCATTCAACCCCATACTCCCACCTGCCGCGATTACACAAGTCCTGCTGCTGGCTAACCCTCAAAAGGTTACATTCTCTCAAATACCTCATAGTGAAATACCTTCTGCCTGAACTTTTCAGAGTTTTTTTTTTCTTCTGACGTCACTTATGTCTTTTTTTTCTCACAGGAAAAGGTTCGGTTGCGATACAAGCTAACGTTCGATTTAACTGATGACTCCCACGATGAGAGCGGAGACATTGAACAGTTTCCTTCTCCTGAATCCTGGGGTAACCTTTAGGTGGCCACACTGACTTCCTGCTGCTTTATCCCTCTGCTTCCTGTTGGTCTTGCCTAGCGGGAACAGCACTTGCAAATCCATGGTTTGTTTCTGATCCAAAGAAAATCGAACCTTCCCTCACTTTCCAGAACGCTTGCTGTTAGTATGAAGTCACGATGATGTAATACCAGTGACCGTTACATTTTACGTTAAGGCAAAAGCTTGTAAAAGGGGAAGTGATGGAGGGTCTGATGTTTTTAGCTGGAGTCAGTCAAAAGGATCTGCCTTGGAAACCCTATGCTGTCCTTTTCATCTTCCTTACCTTCTGTCTCACTATTGTTGATTCGAACCGATTTAACCGTCCTTGTTTTCCGCTGCCTCTCTGGCTTCGTCCCGTTTTGTGAACCTGTTCATTCGGTATCTGATTTCCAGTAAACGGATTGCTCGTTCAACATAAATACTTGATTATTCTGTTTTTAGTAAAAAAAAAAAAAAAAAAAAAGTAAAAAAGAGAGAGAGAAGTGTGTGTGTGAGGAATGGATTTTGCGATTCACTGGTGTGTCTACAGTGAATCTGTGTGAATTTTCTTCTTTTCATGATGTGATGTTTCCCTTCATTTCTCTAGGATAGTAACCTTTGCCTTTGGTCTGATTAAGCGTTGTACCCTTTGCCGCCTCTAGAGTTAGGTCATTTCTCTTTTTCTTTTTTTAAACCGACGTTGCACATTTAATCAACATTAATTTGTCTGATTCGCACATTTTATCAACATTAATTTGTCTGATTCGCGGCTGATAGGAAGACAAATATCTTTGCACATTTTCGACCAATTTACTTCAAACCCGAGAATGCCGCAGGTTTGGGAACCAATTTTTTTCTTTACTAACAATTGTAAAATTAAATCGCCAAATTATTATTGTTTAGTTATGTGTTGGAATACTGTGCTGGCAGATAGACAACTGCTTGTTTGGGATGTCATCCGGAATTTAATCATGTTTAAAACAACTCAAGTCCAACTCTTACTCTGAGATTTAATGCAACAATTTAAACATTTTAAATCCTTATACCAAAGTCAACGAGATGGTATTTTTCCACAAGCATTCATACCCATTTCGCTTAAACTTCCATTTACTTTAATTAAATTAGCTTTTCGACCTTCTCTACAATAGCGGGAAATGAGTAAATGTTTAGAGGGAATCACAGTGCACTAATGCAGTTGATTGACATTAGGTTAAAACATTAGTCAATAAAAAATCAGTATAAAAAAAGTTGGAGTAGTTCACAGTTTTCCCTTTTTCTGATTTCGACATCAATGTTGACGTTGGGTTTAAAAATTTGACCGTACGTGCCTAAAGTTTTACATTCATCCTGTCCTTTTCTTAAATGCTGATTTTCTTTTCTGAAATGCTGATATTTATATTTGTGTTTGTTTTGGTGTAGGAGTTTCGTGAAAGCAATTTAACACTGTTTTATGTAGCCCTTTTTTCCCCTTTTTAAAACGATTCCTCTGCTTAGTTTCACGTGGCAACAAGACATTCATCTATTTATTTAGCGAAATGTTTCACCTTGAAACAGTGTTTCTCCCATATACACAGTACAGAGTAAAGTGATTGCCTCTGATAAGCTGAAATAGTGGGAATCATAAAATAATTTGTTTTACATCAGCAGACGTGGATTTGTATGGTTGTAAAAAGGGCTGGAGAAATGCTGCAAATTTTACCGTCATGTCACACCCTTCCCGATCATGCTCCAGACTCCACCTTCAGCCTGATGTCGTATACCCCCACAGACACAGATTTTGACCCGAGTCTGACTGTAAATATTATATAAATTGCAATTATGTAAATTTGCCAAAAAATGAAACTGAAACAGAAAACATAGGTCCATAAGAGAACAGAATGTAGTGCAAATATGTATTTAAGGGAAATAAAGTTATTCTTTTTCTTGGGGGTTTAAAAATTGATTTTTCTTTTCCGCATTATTGAGGGATCCTGCACCTGTATTGGCGGTCATTTTTGAAGAAATGGAGTAAACAGAAATTAAAATGATAAAACTTAATCCTGGGAAAAATGGTCTTGTATAGATTAAAGCTGAGCTTCAAATATTTCTCAAGTACTGCATTACTAGTTATTTCTGATCTACAGAGTCCCAATTTTTAACATCGGTTGACATAATTCTTGTCGCCTCTAGCAATTTTGGCCCCATAAAGGAATGAGGTTGAGCTACCTACCACACCCATTCTGTAATACTACTACTAATGAAACAGCTTTCTGGGGGGTGGGCTCTGTCTAATCAGACTTAATCCTCAACACTAATCGCTGGAGGCTGGTGAAATGCTGGAGCTTTTTTCTGTTTACACATTGCCATAAGTAAAAGATACAATCAATCTTTCAGGTCAAAAACTCTTTTATTGATAATAAAACAGTAGAAATAATAAACAGTCTAAGATACGCTTATTCGATAACAGACATGTTTTTAAAAAAACATCTTAGCAAAATTATTAATGTATCCCTAAATATTTTACAGAAATAACAGGTTGAAACATGCTAAGAAATTAAGTAACAGCACACAGTTTAATATAGTTGTCAAGAGAAAAAAAAGGAACAAGTGGAAGAAGTAGCCTATTTTTGGTGAATAGTTAATTTTCCTTTTTCAAACAGCTCATCCCAATTTGTAAATAATCATTTAAATCTGTTCTATAGACAAAGTGCATGCAATAATATAGCTGAGACAAAAAAAAATCTAAACACACGATGCTTTAATGCTTCCAGGACAGAGAACAAGGAAAGATTTCCAGACACAAACATTTTTCACTCTGGTGATGAACCCGGAGTAATTTTGTGCCACTACTTCACGATACTTCAGAGACTTGTTTTATTTGTTCATTAAAATCTTTTAACTTCTCTGCTGTTGAGGGGGCGGAGGTGGGCCGAACGAGTACGGTCCGGGACCCATGAATCCCATCATGGGCTGAGTTGGTGGAGGTGAGGCAAACTGCTGGGTCATTAAGGACTGTGGTCCTGAGCCAGTTCCAGACTGTTGTGGTAGAGGACCTTGATTATAAGAGCCTGTTTGTGGGCCTGACTGATTTTGCTGCCCTCCACCTGACACACTATTACTACTCCCACCTGACTGTGAAACTCCACCCGGCTTCGAGCCGTATGCTCCTCCACCACCACCGCTACTGCTGTTGTAGCTCTGGTACTGATCTTCTGAGCTGTAGTTGTTCCGACCGTCCCGGCTTCGATCTCTGTATGAAGATGATGATAATCTGTTGTCATGGTTCGTGCGTGCGTCCCGGCTGTAGTTGCCGCTTCCCCTGCTGTCCTTGCCACCGCTTCCGCCAACAGAACGTATGCGTCTGTCACACTCATCCTGGTACATCAGGTTGGGGTTGTTGGAGCTGGAGCCGCGGTAACGCATTCTACCGCCTAAATGATGCAATTGCTTTAAATTAAGACAACCAAGCACAAATACAGCCATTCTGAAGACAATTATGCTTGATCTAATATAAAGTTAGATTGTATTTGTCATTTAAGCCGGTCTTTTACATTTGAAGCACCAAGTTCCTAAAAAAAAAAAAAGGCAGTTTTCCGACTGCTTACCTCCTGATCCACGTCCAGAATCAGCCAGCTGCAGGAGCTTGGGATTGATGGCCTGCCTGGCCTCCTCCAGAACACGTACCAGGTCACGCGCCTGGCGCAGGTTTCCAGGGGTGAAGAAAGTGTAGGCTGTGCCTTTGTTAGTGCTCCGGGCAGTACGCCCGATGCGGTGCACGTAATCCTCCGATGAGTTCGGGTAGTCATAGTTAATGACAAACTTCACGTCTTCCACATCTTTGAAGGGTGTAACAGGAAATAGAAGGATTTATCATAGGAAAAAAAATTGAGTGTTATTCTGGTGTAAATAACGTCATACAAATTTATTTGTACATTATTACAGATTTACTTTAGTTTTGGTGGCGTTTCCCCAAAAAACTTAGGCTAATATGTGACTTACCTGCTACATTAAAAATGGTGAAAACAGATTAAAATACACCTAGTAAAGATTTGATGTAGAAACTAAACCATATCCAAATGCTTTTGTGATCATAATGTATTATCATATAAAAACAACTTTAAATAAATGTTGGTAATACTGCATTTTAAACATTAAAATGTTCACAAACTTTCAGAATTTTCCTTGATCTTTTGTGATACAAGTCATTTTGCTACTCAGAGGGTCAATTTTGCCCCGCCCACTGAATAGGCAAATGATAAAACGTTCTAATTTGTAAACAAACAGTCAGTCTTTGAACAACTGTCAGATAACCTAACATTAGGACACAGAGGGTTAGCTTTTTTTAAGGTCTGTTAAAAACTTGGAACAAGTGCAATTTGACATTGGATTTCGTTAATGTTACACAAAACTGTTAACCCATTATAACAGTGAGTGTCAATCCGCCACGCCTATTTAAACAGAGCGTTCTGATGAAAAAGAAACAAGAGTACATTGACTTAGTAATAGTTTATGACCCTTTTATGTTAATCTGAACCTCTATTAGACAAGTGAGTACTAAAACATATTCAACTGGAGGTGTAAGTCATTATTTAATAAATGTTTTTAAAAAGATGCACGAATTTGTCAACTCGTGCGTGTATATCCATCTCTTGGAAAAGTCTGTTTCTCATTACAGAGGTAGAGGTGGCTCAGACAACACTGTTAGTAACCCTATCAAGTCTCCTTTTAACAGTCTCCTTTTAGCTGAGGGCAGTGACTAGAAAATTTTAGGAATTGGAATGCAATCTCATAACATTTGGGCTATACATCATGTCATGTTTACACTTGGTCATCCATTTACTATAAATCAAGCTTGGAGAACATCCACTAAATGCAATAAAATAACACGAAATTAATGTAAATCAAATTAAACTAATTGCTATTAAAGTGTTTTTCATATTTTAGCTTAATGTTAATAAGTTTCTTAGTCCTATTTATGTTGCACAACATACAAAATTATAAGCTACGTTAAAGACTATTTAAAGACTTTTATAAAAGTTATGGCGTTGTCCAAAAGTAGCTATTCAGGTTATCCTCGGATTTGAATAAACCAATAAAAAGTTTACTAACCTTAAGTGCATTTTAAATTGACCACAAATGTCCCCCAGTCACTCAAATTAGATATAGAAATGATACACAAAGTAGAGGATCGACCGATTATCAGCCCAGCAGATATTAGGTGTTTTTATAATTAGCAGTGTTTTCATTTAAAAAAACCAACAATTTGCTTATAATTTTATTTTGATACGCACTTTTTGATCTGATACATATCTATTAGTCTCTAGTGAAGGTTTCTTCAGTTAAAGTCTTTCTGCATCAAAACATGGTAGTGTTTGGTTGTTTTGAACTTCGTTAACTTTCCATTACTTCTGCTTTACTTCTTTCAGTTTAAAAACATTTTGCTGGGAGCTCACTGCACTTTCAATGTAATTATTAAATAAAAGTAATATGAAAGTTCTCATATGTTTACGGTAATGTTAAGGAAATTTGTCAGGGCTGTTATTCTTCATTTTGACAAAGATTTTGTTTTAAATATATACATCTCTTTTCAAGATATTAACCTACTCGATCTATAATAATCAGAATCAGCCCTTAAAAACACATCAGTGGAAAATTGTAACAAAGTGACCAAATGTAACCAGGATTAAACTTTGTGGACTATTAGTAGTAAAAAATTGAAGATATAATAAATAGACCAGATATACAGAGATGACTAATTTTACCAAAGCTGTCATTATTGGGCAAGGTCAGATACTTACCCTATGTTAGGTTAGTCTTGACTGAGATCAGTCCCAGGTCCAGTGGAGAGGCCCGAGAGGAAGAGGTATATGTGGGCTCACACGTTCTGCTGCCCCCCCTTTCACCCTCGGCACGACACCAGCAACGCCTGGCGGGAGCAGAACCGGCTCCTTTCCAGTTCTCTCTCTCTCGCCGGGTTGCAGGGCCTCCACAAACCGGACCGGACTGGATCCAGCACTCGACTTTCTCCCTGCATCTTTTTCCCCCCTCACTCTCCTGCTCTCCTGGAGATAGCCCAGGTACGATTTAACAGGTGTCTTATTCTAATATATCCAAAAAAGGGCCATGGCATCGTGGAATTTGATCAACTGATTGTATCGATAACCCGTTTTTTTTTTTGGGGCCAATTATTTTCCTAATGATGTAACCCATGAAAAATTGTGGTCCGTTCATGAGCAGATTAGAAAAGTTAAAAGAGATGCCACAGTCCTGAAGACCCCCGGTTATAATGCTGCAGTCCAGTTCTAAGATTCTGCAGTCTTCAATGGGAGGCTTCCAGAAGAAGTTGAGGAGTGGGTTTATCCACAGGCTCTGTGCTAGCACCTTACAGGGCTCTGCTTACATGGCAGCTGCTGTACCAATTTAGCACAGCCTGCTTGAGTTGCTGTTTAGGGAGTTCAAAAAGCCTGAGGGGGGGAAAGAGAACAATGAAAGAGTGAGACGTACTGCAGATCTGGCAACTGAATATAACCCACTTCCTCCTCTGCAAACCAAATTTCTCCATAAAAGAACAGAAATAAAAACCTGCTTCAAAGTGCACACCGTTAAAAAGGGGAAAAAAACCATTTGTCATCTGTAGCATTGTTTGTTCACGGGATATATAAATCAGGAAGGAGACTGGTATTAAGACAAAAGGGGAGCCGAACATCTCCCCCAGGTCCATATTAGGGTCAACAGTGAGCCAGCGATTGTAACAATAGTAACAAGAAACAGACAATAAGGCTTAATGTGTAAATGGCGGCTTGGGGTTGTAAACTAAAGAACGATCCAGCAAGCATGGTCTGTCACGAGGCTCTCGGACGTCTGAATTTACCGATTGCCACTTTTTAAAAAATGGCACAACTGGAAAGAAGCATAAAAAGACACAAAACAATGGACATTAAAATTATTAGGAACTGCAGAATAGACAAAGTGAGGGAGAAATATGGAGAATTGGAAAAAAACCTGGAGGGGCATTTTCCCGACAGGACAGGAAAGGAAAACTTCACATCTCAAAACTGAAGAAAAATAGTAATCATGGCAAACATCTCACAAATTATTTTAGATTACTAGTAAAGGTAAAATGTGACTATATAATTGTAAAATTTTTGGTGGGGCAGTGTAAGAGGGCACATACCCAGACCACGTGAAGCAACGTCAGTAGCTATTAGGATTGGAGCTTTACCACTGCGAAACTCTGAAACAAAACAAAAAAGAAGAGGTAATAAGCAAACAGCAGGCTTAAATACATGACATTAAATCATACAAGCAGAGCCAAGAAATTAAAAAAATAAAATAAAGTTTATCATTACCTGCTAGGACCCAGTCTCTCTCTGGCTGACTTTTATCCCCATGTATGCACATCGCTGGCCATCTATAAGGACAGAACAATACACAGTAAACAGATGCTATGGTAAGACATGGCATATATTAATCAACCACAAGTGTTATGTCATGCTTGGTGTTAAAGTCACACGCTGCATTTTGCAATAACCGCTGATCTGCTATTTATTTTTCACGCTCTGCTTTCATCCACTCACCCGTCTCTTCTCATTCTCCTTGTCAGCTCATCGCAGCGTTTCTTTGTCTCCACAAAAATGATGGTTTTATTCTCTTTTTCTGCCATTATTTCCTCCATCAGCTGAATTAACCTGCACAAAATGATGTAATTAGATTCAACACACAGCAGATTTAGGATGACTTCTAAGTTATAATTTTATATAAAAATATCGAGAACATGAGCGGACCTCTGAGAAGAGTGCAAAATAAAAAAAAGGTAGTTCATGACCCATTTAATCTTTGTCTTTTTCCATACGTCTTTCAGGTGACCCATATTATCTGTACTCTGTTGTCATCGTGTTGCCACCACAGTGCAGTTATTGTTTATATTATTACTGACAATGTGCAGCCTATCATGGCCACCATTTGTCTATGTTTTAATGGCTACCTTCAGCAAGATAAAATATATCTTACTTATTGTCTTTTTCGTTCTCCATGCAAACGTCTACAATCTGCAGGATGTTGTGATTGGCGCTGAGCTCCAGTGCCCCGATATTGATTTGAATGTAATCATTAAGGAAATCTTCTGCTAGCTGACGCACCTCCTTAGGCCAAGTAGCGCTCCACATCAGGGTCTGCCTGTCTGGCTGTAAAGGGCAGTTAGACACAAAATCTAGAAATGTGCTTTAATAATATTGTTATTAACATGTTATGGCAAGGAAAAACATACTGCTAAATAATACAAAATGATATAATTGAATACTCCAGAGTTCACTTGCATTTGAAATGTGGGGCTTACCCGAATCTGATCTACAATTTTGCGAATCTGTGGCTCAAAGCCCATGTCCAGCATGCGATCTGCCTCATCCAGCACCAGATAGGTGCACCTGCGCAGGTTCGTCTTTCCCGCTTCCAAGAAGTCGATCAGGCGACCAGGGGTGGCAATGCAAATCTCCACACCTACAGGAAAAATTTGTGAGAAATCCCAATCAGGCTGTACCGTACAACAAGACCTTGTATTTCAATGCTCAACACACTGTAGGCATGTGTGCTTACCTCTCTCTAAATCTCTGATCTGTGGACCCTTAGGGGCTCCTCCATACACACAGGTGCTCTTGATTCGGGACGACTTGCCATAGTCATATGCCACCTGCTGCACCTGTTGGGCCAATTCACGTGTTGGGGCTAGAACCAGACACTTGAAATAAAAAAATATATACATATGAAAAGTTTGAATAAACAATGCTTGCAAAATGTATTTTTTTGGTAGCCCTAAATGTACTTAAGTAGTCAGGTTTGTGAGCCCTGAAAAAGCGAAACATTTATTTAACTATATTTTTACTACAGCATATGCAAGCAGACCTCATTCAAATAAACACTTACAATAGGACCATCTCCCCTCTCTAGGTACGGCTGGTGGTTGATGTGCACAATAGCTGGAAGTAAATACTGCAAGAGAGAAGAATCATCAGAATGTTTCCTTAAATAACAGACAGTCCTTTTAATGCATTTAATGGCCGAGTATTTTATCCTTAGCACTCTTGATCCATATACTGAACAGCTTGTGGTGAAGGGACAGATACTTACGGCCAGTGTTTTGCCAGATCCAGTCTGTGCAATGCCCACCATGTCCCTGCCACTAAGAGCCAATGGGAAGCCCTGTGCTTGTATGGCTGTGGGTTCCTTGAAATTCTGCTGCAGCAGGACATCAATCACATATTCTACAAATAAAAATTCATGCAGTAAATTTTTTTTTATATATATATATATTTGCGTGTCAGAGTAGGGGAAAAAAACCTTTTTTTTTCAAAAGCAAGTCTAAAAAACTACATTTGTGAGCTTATTTAAAGGCCATGAGCTCACATGTAAATTATGGATAACAGCGTCCATTTACGGCCATCTTATGGGTGGTGTTTGAGCTTACGGTTAAAACTGTCAACAGCTAACAAAAATAATTATGCCGCCCGAGCAACAAGCGAGAGCAATGATTTACACACACTGTGAGACATATACTAACGAAAGTTTTAAATAAGCCCACAATCTCACCTTTTTATTTTCTCCCTTGTCAAGTCTCTCTTTACAGTTTGGCAGCTCCCTAGGGGGTTGACAGTTCTGCAATAATAAACGGTCCCCCCCTCCTGACTTTTGTGCACTGTTTTTTGCGGTATAAAAAATTCTGTTGTTTCAGTTTGGGAAACGTTTTAAGAATGTTTAAAATGTATGCGGTGGAAAACTCTGCATATCTGCATGTGGTCAGTAACTCACGAGGAAACTGTGCCTGGTGAAAGTGTGTCACTGGCTTCGGGCACCCAGAGCCTCTGACGGTGATCTCCTTCTTTCTGCAGAACTCTTCTACCTCATACTGTTGAAAAAATATAAGTAAAGAACAGTCTAATAATATAATAGTGCTATTTAATCTTAGTTTTAACCTCTTATTACTTGATAATCTGCAAACAGAAAGGAGTATTTGGCCATTTCTTACCTGACTCATGCGCTGGATCTCTGCATGCTCATTATAGAAGTTTTTCTCGAATTTTGGAAGCTCGCTGAGGTCCCATTTCTTCTTACGCAAGCGATCTCCTGGATTGCCAAACCTCTTAGGAGGACCAGGAGGAGGAGGACCTCCACGGCTAGACCCAAAACGGGGCCTGGAGGTGCACAAGCACAAACCACAGATACGATTTCTTTCTTTTACTCAGTAACACATAAAAAGTGTCTAAAATCAGAAGCAGCTAGGTTTACATAACATTAAGAACTTTTTATTCACAGAATGTTATTAGTCTAATTATCATTTCATTTCATCTTCTGTACCCGCTTATTCCCGAATCCGGGGTCACGGGGG
>JAOTQW010000009.1:1874397-1894661 GCA_026260075.1 Sisor rabdophorus
GATTCGAACCCAGGACCTTCTTGTTGTGAGGCGACGGTGCTAACCACTATGCCACCCAGCCTTAATAAATTGTCAGTTTTATAGAACCCTTAGGGTCCTGACATGCCAAGCTTGCAGCAGCCACAATACCCCCCCCCAATACCGGGTCTTTCTGTGTGGAGTTTGCATATTCTCCCTGTGCTTGTGTGGGTTTAGTCTGGTTTCCACCCACAGTCCAAAAACCATGTACGCAGTGGATACAAGTGGGTATAGAAGATGAATAAATGAGTTCCAAAAGGAGCAGCTTTTTTTTGTCCCCGCTGCCAGTTGGCTTCTTTACCTGGGCTGTGTGTTCCAGCAGGTCTATGGCTCTCTCTGGCCTCCTCAGGCTGAGGGCTTTCTGTGCTGGCAGGGCTGCCACGGGCTGATGACGCACACGCATTAATAAAAGGCTGAGATCGTAGCAACACACTTGACAAATGAATTTGGGTGAATATTAAATCCAACAGAGGATAGGCTGCAACTTTAACTAAATCATGTTGTAAATGTACACCCCCCCATTAAATGTTTAATGTAATTGAAAAATTGGTAGGCAATGAAAGCTTAAGCCCTTAATAAAAAGGTCAGCAAATTAAGGCTCTTAATGTCGCGAGTATGAAGGCTTTCTTACCTTTCATATCATTCTTTAGAACTATAATTTTCTTGTGTCCGTGGCCTTTGATCCAGACTACCTGATATAAAACAGAAAAGAAGCTAAACTAGCGCAGGCTAAAAAAAAAAAAAAAGAATTATTTACAATGCAATAAATGTTGCAAACATCCTTTAAGTAAGCAGTTATGCAGACACGAGTTTAAACACCATTCGAAGAGGAAAAAAAAGAAGCTACATAGAAGGCTTATGTTGGTATAGGGGAAAGGAAAATGGCACAAAGCAACCATAACCTTCAAAATCAGGTTTTGAACCAGGTTGCCAATCAAAAGTACAAGCTGTAAAATGTATCAATTAAATTCGCAGCATAAAAGCAGCAGCGTTCTAAAACCCAGAGTTAAATAAAGTGCCTTAGTTATTATTTAATCCAATTAAAACCTTCTTCTTGCTTTTTTTTTCGAATAGCTTTCGTGGAAATTCTCATTCTCCCTATAAACTGACTTGTGGTATAGCAGCCAGGAGCTCATCCAGATTATTGTATCCATATTCCCGTGGCTGGAACTCTCGTCCTGTGTACTTGCTGAAGGCTCCCCTAAACTCTGTCAGAAAGATCTGGTTGTAGTGGTAGGTGTGTAGGAGTGCTCGAATTCTTCGAGCAAACTGGTACAGCAGAGTTAACCTCATTCGATCTTTAATCTCGTCACCCTCCTGCCCCTCAAACAACTGTACACAGAATGATCAAATTAAGAATCTTACAGATAAGGCAAACAATCTATTCATTAGGGGTGTTACAAGAAATCCCTATGGAACGATGAATCAATTAAAATTCTACAGATACATTAATAAGATGCATGCAACATATCGATACCTTAAATTGACACACTCATCCTCTTTATATTTATACATACATACCTCTACAAGGTAAGGCAGGCTCTTGAGCAGTTCAGTGAGCGAGACGAAGCCGTATTCGCAGGGGTTAAGCTGCTGATCGTACATACACTCATACTGTTTCTGGAGCTCCTCCACCCCCAGCCAGTTGTGGTCATCGGGAAGTGACAGCATTACAGCTAGCAACTGGGACGTGAGTGCACGTAACGATTTTCTGTTGATAAGCTGAACCTCTTTCTCCTCAGCTCCAACCACTACCTTTGTTAACATGCAAACGTAAAATGATAAATGTAGAAATGTGAGATTCGTAAGGAGTCAGAAAGAAGTTTAGACTATAATTTGAGAATTGAGTGTTAGTCTAGAAATTCATTTCTTTAAAAGACACAATTTGTCATCATATTGTCATCAATCATCTGGGCTGTGGCTGCTCTAAAATTAAACATGCTTACCTTGACCACATGGCAGAGTTTGGAAAGAAGGGCAGGTAATGTACTGACATCGTAATCTTGCAGACGGATACTGTAACCAAAAGTCTTGCTGTATTCAGCTAGCAGCTGGCTAACAGGAAGAGTGCAGTCTTTCTGAGCACGCAAAAGTTTTACCAGCTGAGCTGCCAAAGCCTTTACTCGTTCCACCTCAGTCAAAGCCAGGACCTTCTCCTCACTACATTCCAGCACCTGTGCACAGATCCAGTAGACAGAAGAAACAGACCTCAAAGTATGTTAATTTAAACCAAAACATTTAATTAAGTTAAATAAAATATGATCAGTGTTACCTTTTGAAAAATTGTTCCTCTATACAATCTTTAATATAGTTTATACAACTTGCATGATTATACAGTATTTTTACTAAAGAAAATGTAACAACCGGTGGTAAATCAAGCCATGAAGAATGTATCTCCATTAACAAATCACATTTAATATTGTCAATAAGCCAGGTCAGGTGAGCAGGTACTCACCTGAAGGACATCAGGAATAGCTTCAAACAGCTCAATAAGTTTAGAAAACCCATAGTAGGTAAGCTTGCACTGGCGGCCAAAGTGGTGGTGATAAGTAGGGATGAACTTGCTGAAGGGCATGCGGAAGTGCGGCTGGTGTCGCAGCATGTCCACCACCTCCTTCCCAAACTGTCTGGTGCGCTCCATCTCTTCTGTAGTCCGCTCTAAGTGACCAAACAAAGGAGTAAGATTTTGCCTTCCACTCTGGTGCAGTCACAAATGTGTGAGGAAGAATATACTGAAAATCCATACCTTTTTTGGGTACAGATATGACGGTGTCAGAATCCTGTTGTGTAATGGTTATGGTTGTGTCCGGAATCTCAGTCAACAGATCCATTAATTCACACATTCCATAATCAATCACTTGCCAATCTCTTGAAAAACACCTGTTCTCACAGAACAAAACAATTTTCAGTAGGCAGACACTTAAATGTTACCAGTTCCTGTATTAATCACTTCATCTTTTACTGGGGAAATAACCGTTTTTACTGTTTTAATACATTTAACCTTAATTCCCAGTCTCTGCACATTACCTACAAATGTTATTTGTTTACCATTATGCTCAGTCATATTTTAACTTATATTTTTGAGGTTTAGCGTGACTGATATGTTGGGTCACAAATTCTTTGCCTTTGGTCCCCTTTCCCCCGGGACCTTCTTGCTGTGAGGCTATCATGCTAACCTCTATGCTGTCCCAGTGTGCATAGTCATTAAAATCAAATCATGATTACTGAATTGTGCATATGACTGACCAGTGGTAGGCCTGCATGAAGTCCCGGATTGCAACCTGCTTGCTTGCCTGAAACTTAAGCAGTTTCAGGAGGTCCTGAGTGAAACGTTTCACCTGTGCCCTGTGTGTGAGCGTCAGCAACCGCTTAGAGCCCAGGCCCAGTATCTACAGTGGGGGGGAATTTTTTTACAAACCTTATTGCTCAACTTTTCCTTAGAATATAACTTTTATAACAAACAAAATTGTACATGCATCCTTATTTCCTAAATCTGTCAATTTGTCAAACAGTTTGTGTAATCTGAAAATTGTTTGATATATATTTTAGATTATCTTTGACCACTGTGGTTCTTGTGCTGTTCATTACTGCGCAATTTAGTTAGAATGCACTACTCTCATGGCAAAACTGCACAAATTCAAAATTCCAACCTGCAGCACATGTGGTACAGCCTCCAGCAGCTCTAGCAGTTTTGAGTAGCCATAGTCAGACACTCTGCACTGTTTGGCAAAGTGATGATGGTAGGCAGGGATAAACTTTGTGATGGGCATCAGGCAGCAGGGCTGATTTTTCATCAGGTCTACAATCTCTCGACTAAACTGGATCAGCTGGGGATTACCAACAGGACTTTTAGAACGCTGTAGCCATGGGTCTGTGCAATTCCATTCCGATGGACAGAAAATAAATGAATAAATAGAAAGACCCAGACAATGAAAAAAGGTCATGGGTTATTGCAGAATTTCTGGCAGTTGATACAAAATTCAATTTAACTTAAAACAGACGTTTCTCACTCATGTCATTTCCACACACACACATACACTTGCCTGCATTAGTTGGTGGGGGTTTGTTGTGGATCCATTTGATTACTTTGAATCCATTCTGTGCAGTTACAATGGTTATGCCTGGAATACAAGTAATAAGGTGTTCCAGAGGAACACTACCCTCTAGCTTCCCTTCTTCAGCCACCGTTAACGGACTAAACTCTGATGCATAACATTCTGGAAAACTGAATTTAAAAAAAAAGCCATGTTAATTAAAATAAAATTAAACCCCCAAAAAATCTGTAATTAAAAGGCAGGTACGTTACCTGAGCAAGGGGATGGTACCGTCATGTGACTGCAGTAGACTGTGTACGTGAGCAGACAAAGCCTTCAGTGACGCCACAACAAATGGGATCTTGTATGTGTCTGGGTCATAATCTGCCTCACTGTACACGCAAAAAACCCGCAAAGAATAAACTACAAGTAGAAATGTATAATTAAAAGTTCCTGGCATATTTTTTGGAACATAGATGATCATGCAGCAAATGCATACAATCGTACCTGAAATCTTGCTGCGTGTAGTGACGTTTGCAGACAGGTTCGTGATACTGAAACTCCTCAAACACCACTGGACTGCCGCTGGTGGAGGAGCTCTCATGAGACTGGGATGAGCCTAAGGGGCTATGTCTGGCTAAGCTGCTGGGGAGAAGACACACCAAGCGTCCACCGCCCTGCTCACGCACAGCCACAACCTCTGGCAATCTGTAGAGATCGCTCTGCAACAATTTACGGCCAAACCTGCAGGGTTAAGACATGCAGAAAAGGAGTACAATTATATAAATATTTATGTGGTCTGCTGAAATACTAAAATGATTGCAGAGCATTGTACCTTAATTCCATCTCATACCCCTAACCAGTGACAAGTATTCCAAAAAATCGGGACACCGATATTACATTACACCAGGACATGTTATCATGCATGTGGTTAAAAGCAAATTCCTTGACACAAGACTTATTTTTTCATTTTCATATTCCATCACTTCATATGGTAACAAGCATAGAAGCACGACTGGTGCAGTGGTTTAAGGCGTGGTTAGGTGATATAAATGCAACAGAAAATTAGTAGTCATTAAATAAATAGAATGGAATAACGACCTTTTAAGCTGAATGTGTAGGTTTTTCTTCAGTTTGATTTATATTTGGTCATTTTAAATTAAAATTTATGAAATGGCACCAATTAAAAACAATTGCATCATAAATTTAGTGTAAACATGCAGACACTCACTTTTTCTCATAAATTTCAGTGAATTTAAAGAGTGGAAGACACCGAGCTGGAGAATCCTGAAGAATACTGATAATCTCAGACCTGACAACAAACAAGACAGGATAATTAAACTCACCTTAATTAACAACAGCAGAGACAAACCTGGATTGTAATGATTAATGCTAGCTACTAGTTAGTACCTTAGGCAAGTGAGGGATTTATTATGTGCACCAGTGATGAGCGAGACGTGAATGCGCTTATTGCCAATCTTGTAGCGATGAAGAATGCTAACGGCTCCTATGGCCTGCTGTAAAGAACCCATCTGTATCTTAGCTTTAAGTTGGTAGTCTGTGTGAGGACTGAGCTCAACACTTCTCACCTGAGGATCAATGTATGAAAATACACAGTAAATTAAACAACAAAAAAAAAAAAACCCACCCACAGGAATCATGCACAATAAAAAGGTATATTAATTGCATAATAGCTTTTCTTACCCTTCCATGTTTAGCAAAGGTATCAAGCAAGATCTGCTGTAGCTCTTTTCTAGACATTCTGTAGTCAAGGTTGGCTACCTGGATGTCTGCACCATCCAAGAAAGGCTCTGGCTGAGATTCAGGAAATGGACTACGATTAGGGATCATCTGTGGAGAAGATCGATTGGAAAAACATGGAATTGCACTCCTGCAGTGGAGAAAGGGAAGGAAGAAAGAAAAAAATGTAAATAGCAGAATTTGTAGTGCCAAATAATAGTTTGCTTAATGAAGAGAGACACACCTTGAGGACCAGGATCCCTGGGAGAAGATCAGCGGGCTGAAAGAAGTATGCAGGCTGAGTTTGCTGAAAGCTGATGGAGTGCTCACCTGAAACGAATCTGCTGTAGAATCTGTGGAACTGCGAATGCTGCACAAGTCTTTTCTAAAACACACAACACTTTAATTTTACTAAAACATCACAACATCCACAACCCTCAAAGCACTAAGAATTTAAAAAATGGCAAGGACAAATTGAACTAAAAAAAAAAAACAAAAGTAGTTGCGAGTGGTACCTGCGGCCCCGTTGCAGGAGATCTGCAGGAAAGGCTGGTTTAGCAGGCTGTAGCTTAGCTGTGAGGCAGTTGCTCTGAGGAGATGCAGATGCAGCACGGACTTTCTCCAGAGGGTAACCTGTCCTGGGCTTAGACTCCATAACGCTTGCATCCTGGGTTCGAGTAAAGTAACATGTAATTCTTTCACTAAATACAAATATTACTTATGAATGAAGAAACATGTTGCTGTCCTGTTGCAAGAAATGCAAACTGTTGCAAAATGTTACATGGTTTAGAGATTTATAGCCTAATAGATAGTAGTTGGTTCAACTAGAGTAACAAAAGTTTGAATTTCTTGCAATAAATGGATGGAACTACATGGAGCTGCAAAGCTAAAGACAGGAGAAAAAAAAAAAGATAGCCAGAGAAGAGAAGCAGGAATATGAATGGATATAACTATGATAAAAGAACTACAAAAGCAGTTAAAGAAATCATAACTCATGCAGAATCCATGAACATAAATCGGTCCTCCGTATTTTGAGTCAGGGCAACAGCAAGGAGAGAAGGGTCCTCCAGCAGCTTTAGGTAGCATTGCGTTTATGAGCTGATAGGGTAAAGCAAAGTTAAATCCTGGCACACCGTCAACATTCTCCAACACATTCATTCCAGACAATTTCCTAGTTGTTGGAACCTTGCTTTAGCCTGGGAAGGCAAAAGACAGAAAATTGAGAATTGCTCTCTGTGGAAATCTTCGGTTGGAGGATCTTAGACTTGTGGGCTCAGAATTTTTATTAAGCCAGAAAGCAGGGTTGATGCAAGGACCTTAATGGCTAAAGGATGAAGGGAGAATGGATGCAGAAGGCACGGCTACACCGCTGACCTGGGAAACAGACTTCAACACTGGGCTGCAGGAAGCATGCCCCACTTTCCTAGGGCTGTAGGGTCGTTCAGGAACATTTACCCCAGTGTCTCTGCCGCTTTGGGAGGCTCGCAATGCCCGCCTGGAGCGACGTGGTGATCGTGGCTTTTCCACAGGAAGAAACAAGGCACTAGAAAAGGAGGAAGTGGCGGCAGATCTGGACTGCTCCACCTCCTCCTCCTGGAGCCCGTCAGGGGAAAAAGAAAGTGTGATGCGGTTCCCTAGAACGTCCTCCTTGTCCATGCGCTTGCGAGCGCGCTCAGCTGCCTCTGCACTGGCAAATCGAAGCACAGCTGTGCCACCGGTCACACCCAACACTTTGCCGCCACAGTTATTGGACAGACGCTGAAGCCTGCTACTGACGGACTTGGTGTCACGGTGCGTGGGAAGGTTGTGCACAAAGAGGAGGTTGAAACAGGGCTGGGGAGCAAAGAGAGAGGGAGCACTCTAGGTTTTCTGAGACTGTTCTACTGGCGTACCTACTGGTTTTGAGATGTATGAGAAGTTTTAAACCTGCATCTTTTTGAATCTAATTTAAACTTGAAATGAGAGAAAAAAATTAAAAATAATTGGACACAACCTACAGCCTGTAATTACTCCAATACATTGTCAGGAGTAGCACGTCATGGCTGTGGCTTGGGGGCAAGGCTGCACTCCTGTACAGAGGACTACAGGTTTAACAAAGGCCAGAGTGGGCTTACACTTCATAACAATCCATAAAATAAAGTATGAGTAACATCTGGCCACTGAATAAAAAAAGTAAACCATATGTCAAATTTTTTTAACTGATTAACTCTTTCCTTCCCAAGATAAAGAAAAAAAATACAAATACCTGTGATTTAATTAGCAACCTAGGGGGCAATTCCTGGACAAAGTCCTCAAACAGGACATGCCTGTGGGCATGCTGCAACAAAGCAGGCGAGGCTTGAGACTTGTGCACCAGAATAACCTGGAAGCCATGGCGATGTCGAAGGTCACTCAACTCACTGGCAAAATTCACATCAGCTACAAAAGAGTCAAAGAGCAATTAATTGATAGAATTGCACTGAATGTCACCAGAAAAAAAAAGTCTTGAACACCTGTTCACCCTTAACAGAAGAAAAATGATATACATATATATTTTTTTTCCACTATAACTCACACGAAACTACGATGACTGTAGCAGGAGCCGTATGCGTTTCAGCAAAGCGTCTCAGACTCTGTCGGAGTTTGTCATCAGCAGCATTTTTGGCTGTGGCATTTATATGAGCAACAGTAACCTGTGATAAAGTCAGGCAAATATGTACAAATAAAATGTAAAAAATATAAATAAATATTTAAAAAAGTATGTAACCCAGTTAAGCTATAAAAAAATTAATTTTACAGCATGCTAAAGTAAACAAGGAGAGAATGCTTTGTCCAAGTAAAGTTTAACTATGTGAAGGAAATGATAATGACTGAAGGCTTAAATTGCCTCTTCATGCCGCTAATTAAATAAAATATCTATAATTTGCGAAATATCTTGGATAACCAGCTGTTTTAACATGGTATCTGTACCTGGCAGTTGTTGAGCTCCTGAATGACAGCCTTGTTTTCTTTGCTGATGTCACATACACAGATGAACTCAGCTTCGCGGTGACCCTGGAAGAAACGCTCTCGTAGTCTCTGGACCACTGTGGCAGCTGATCGGCCACTGGGTACAGCGCAGTTTTCTATGTCCCAAAAAACACCCACTGGGGGCAAAGACTCCTGCCCACCACCCTCAGTGGACCCTAATCCCAAAAATACATACACAATAAGAACTGCTACATAAGTAACTCTTTAGAGCAAAAGAATCAACTATATGAAAATATAATAAGTATTAACTAATAAACAGAACCGCTGTCTAATGCATCTGTGAACACTGACCATATTTCAGGTGGCCTTTGCCCATGCTGGTAGTGGTTCCAGGAGAGCCGCAGCCATTACACATGGGTGCAGCAGCAGAGCAAGGATGAGGAGGGGGGATATTCGGCCAAACCTTCTCAGAGACAACAGCTGCCAAACCCTGCTTGGGCTAAAGAAGTCACTTTTATCAAATTATAGCTACAGCTTAACACACAAAGTTGCAAACAAGTGCAAGCTGTTAAATGTTTAGGGGTTGGCGTTCATTTTACACAAACAACAATTGCTTGCTTGAAAAACAGGGGGACACATGAAGGCCCATATGAACTTCCCCAACACATTTGGATGCAAATTATACCTAGCTAGACCTTGGTTAGCCAGTTTAAGTGTGTTTAATTAGGGCCCTTATCCAGAGCAACTTACTTTTATCTTATTATACAACTGGGGGGTTAAGGGCCTTGCTCAAGGGTTTAACAGTGGCAATTTGGTGGCGCCGTGAATCAAACCCTAATCTACAAAGTTGCAGCTCTACTATGCTCGAAACAGCCATACTATGTTCAGGTTGTCAAAAATTAAACTGAAGCATGTTCTATTTGGCCATCTTGTCTTTCTATACAAGGAAACACTGATTACATGCTACACTGCCCCCTACTGAAAGGCAAGTAGAAAGGCAGAAGTTTATTCAAATTCCCATGCAGGCAAGTCTGCACATGTATGAATACCCTGAAGGACTGCACTAAATGCAGCAACTTAAATATGCAAAGCAGCCCTGCATGCAAAAGACCAACCTTTTTAACACACCGATGGCAGTAGTGTGCCTCCTTCTGACAGACTGTGTTGTGCTCGAGGTACAAAGGGTTAGTGCAGAGGTGTGGAGAGGAAGGTGAGTCACCGTGTGAACCGCAGTGCTGCTCTACCCGATGGTCCTTGCTACAGTGGTAGCACCCAGCCAAAGCCACACATGGCCCGTAGACATGTTTATGCTTTGACTGCAGACACCCCACTGAGACAGAGGAAGCGTGAACGTGCCCGCAGCAAGGTGAGTGAGTGTGAGCTGCCACAGGTTGCGACGTGGCCACAGATGCCATCCGTAACCCAAAATTTTGGGGAGTTTGGAGCTGTGCAGGGGAAAAAAGTTCAGAAAAGCCACCACCAGTGATCGCGTTAGCATTTTTGCGAATGCTACAGCCACCACCAGAACTGTCCCCGAAACTGTGGGCATTGGCTTCAAGTGAGCCGGAATGGTGTCGGATGTAGAGACCACATTTACAGTGAGGACACTGGCTTACTTTAGGGCTACTGGGCTGCAGCTGAGGAAGGGGCAGCTGAGGGAGTTGAGGGTCTGAGGCAGAAAGATGGAAGGGAGGAGGCAAAGGATTGGGTGGCAGAGCAAGTGGCTGCTGAGACACATTGTGGAGCGGAGGGGGAGGGACATCTTTCAGCTCCAAGACCGGTTTATGGACTTCCATGTAAATGTTCTAGAAACAAAATTTCATAATTAATAAAATGAATAAATCTTTATTCACATGATGTACCCAGGAAAAAGTTTTATTAAATGTTAAAATACACACACACACTATATATATATATATATATATATGACAAATGTACAAGCACAGCATGTTTTTCTAAAGAATGGTTGAATAAAAAAAAAGAAAAAAGTGGTGAGCCATAATTTACACGCTCACTTCTACAAAAAACCTTAACTTGATTCAGTTTTTATAGTAGGAGCCTATTTATAGTTTTGTTTAAATGTTGTCAAAGTTCCTGATCAGCATTTCCTTCATTTGTCCTCTACCATAAAGTCTATTACAGTTAGTCCGTTGACAGTTGGATTTTCTCCTAGATGTTTAGCACACCTTCCCACATTTCTCTCATTTTATAGAGCATTTGCCATAATTTACTCAATAAGCTTTAGCATGATAGTGATGTATGGATTGTGAAGGAATTTATCGATTTAGCCTATAATTTTTAGAAATCAATCCGAATTGTTTGGAAAGAGTTGGTTAATGCGTTTTTTTGGAACAGTACACCAAACCAATAACGCTTTCGCTCTTAATTGAAGATACTACATATGCATAAAGTTACCGAACAGCACATGCCTGACAGCTGATTTAGTTTTAATTGTCAAAATGCCACGGCTGAATGAAAAGTTTATTTCATGATAAATCACAACGGATGGCGCTTACTAAGCAAATTTATTTAAAATTACATCTTCCTGTTCTTGGCTTACGTTGAAAATCTGGTTGCAGGAAACCAATCAAATAATGCTTCAACATTTATAGCTTATGGCATCTTTCGCATATCCCCTTAGCCAGAGCTACTAACATTTATTTACTTCTTATGCAAGCGAGCAATTAGGGAGTTACAAGTCTTGCTCAGAGGTAAATCTGTGGTGCTGGGAATTAAACCCCGATCTTCCAATTACCAGTTCAACATCTGAACCACAGAGCTGCGATTCAGTTACTTTAACTGACTTTTATTCATCTTCTATACCTGCTCATTCCCTAATTCAGGGTCATGGGGGTCTGCTGGAGACTATTCGAGCAGGCAGGGATACGCTCTGGGCAGGCCCCGAGTCCATGGCAGGGCCAAACATAGACAAACAACTACACACACACACACACACACACACACACACACACACACACCTATGAGCATTCTGATGAGCAGTATTTGAACTGATTCAGTGAAAAACTGGGCGTGAGAACCGGATTTTGGAATGATGAACTGGTAAAACAAATCAGCCAATCAGCATCGAGAAAAACACTTGCGCAAACCGGACTAAAAGATTGCAGCACAATAGGTCATATGTAATGAGGCCTCGTTCTGTTGAATCGGTACTTTCAGTTCAGCTTACCTGGTGTGAGGCAATCGGGGCAGTTTGCTGGGGGGATGAGAAGCAGTCGGCAAGTTTCCAACACCTGCTGTCTGTGCGAGTAAGCCATGGGAAAGACCTTCCATTACAACTTTCCTTTCCGGAACCTTCCATCATACCACCTTCCCAAACATCTCAACGATGTTTCCCAACTCTTCACTCTCATGCTTGCCCTTAAAAGAGAAACATTGGGGAACAATCCTTTGTTAGAAGTAGACAAATTAAGACGTGAAATTGGCTGCCACGAGTGAAATATTGATTACTAGCAACTGGGGGTAAAACTAAATAGGGTAATTAATTAAACCAGGATACGTTAAAAGAGATCAGCTTGCTTACATTTGACATTTTAAATATCCTTAAAAGTCTTCATATTAATAAATAAATCGGTGGACAGATATTCAACACCTGCGTATTTACCAATAAAAAGAATTATACGGTTCTTTTAAGGTTTATGGGCCTCATCAGGCGACAAAACAAAGTGGTCTGCTATACTGGTTATCTAACGTTAGCAGGTCTGCTAACTGTATTAGCTGTTGTAGCATTAATACAAAACGGTACAATAAACACGATAGGTTGCTATTCCGATAGAAATAAGCCTGGCTTTCGAAACGAATGACAAATATTCCGTTACCAGCTATGTTCTGTCGCTAGCCGAATAGCTAACCTGTAAACATACCTTCTACCTTCCACCCATTCTTTATCGCGCAGTGCACCCCCTGAAAACGCTCGCGCCAAGCGCCCAGCAATATACGATCAGCCACTGACGTCTCCTTAGAAACGCTGACGTAAACAGGTTGTACTGTCGTAAAATTGGTCACAACCGATTGCTTCATTTCTGTAATGTATAATACAGCGATAAAAAATGCCGTATTTATGTAATTTTATCAAAAAACGACTAGACGGATTTGAGCAGACAGTAAGTTTATAGTACAATAAAAAAAGAACGCTTCAGGCAGTTTTATCCCATACTGGTGTGGGGACTGTTTGCCTGAATGGCAAACGATTCTGCGATGATGGTGGACACTGTTTAGTTCCATCACCAAAGATGCAGATGCGTTTGCTTTTTTAAAAAATAAATATCAAATAGAAACAGAATCATCACCAAATAGCTACAGTGGTCTATACAGTACATCTGTCAGAAGTGATTATGTATTTATTTTTAATTACATGAACATATAACGAAAGTTTTCATGCACAGGCAGAGAAAAATGCATCCCAACCCCCACCCTACTCTAAAGTCACAGATTTAATCTATAAGGTAAATTAAATAGAACTTTCATTCGCATACATGTGGCATGTTTGGTCTTTCGACTTTGGAGAAATACTGATCATATCAGTTTATTCGTTAGGATGACAATTACAAAAATAAGCCAGAAGTCATACTGAATCAAAACTTTAAAAACTAAACAGTCATAAATGGATAATAGATACATATGGATTAAAAAAGGCAACTATATGGAAAACATTAACAAAAATGTAGTTGACGCTACATCTAATTTAATTATCTAATTTTAAAAAGATTTGATTAATACAATAGCTAAAAGTGTGAATCTTAAGTAACTGAATCATAAACGGTTCCACATCAGACATCTTACACTCTAAGCTGGTAGTACTACGTCTGACATAGCGGTGACAACTTCAATCGAGTTAATAGTGAATTGGTTACTAGATTAGTACACCATGTACACACCGTATACAAAACTAGCAAAGTTGTGTATACGCATCAAATATACCAATCTAATAACAAACACACTGACAACTCAAGAGCATCATAGTTTTCAGAAAATTGTGCCGTTTACATGAAGAGAACAGTAGCATTTTACAGTGCCGCAACTGTGACATGAAGCAATTACAAGTTAGTTGTGTGCAGTTACATACAGTGATACAACAAAAAGGTAAGAAAAAACCAAAAAAAAATACTCCATGGTCCATTGCCAGAATCACATACAGTACGTGTTGTGTTGTCCGTCCGCCGTAACAAACTACGCGCAGCACATGCGTTTACTAAAGAAAAAATTAAAATAAAAAGTTACAAATACAACGCAAGTGAGCGTACATCTTTTTAATATACAGTTCTACAGGATCGTTCACTGGACATTATACCTTGCTACAATATACAAATATTGTACTGTACAATACATACTCTGTAACGAAGCTGGAAATAGAGGGTAATCATACAGAACCGATAAAAATACTTTACAGTTTTTTCTACCGTGACTCCAAATGGAGGCTGTTAGACAGGTTTTTTTTGGGACTTCTTTAGGACTTTGCTGGAGATAAGTGTTTGCAAGGGAATAATATCTTAACTGTTTCCTATATACGTTTTTTAAAATATTTTTTTTCACATATATTGCTTTATTTGCAATAAGCCTAAGACATTTATTCAAAAACTTTATTTGTGGTTGGCACCATGAAGGATTCAGGGCCTGCAACCAGATGTGAGACCACGGTACCATGTGCGTACTAGCATTTACTCCTGGGGGCAATTTAGAGGCGCTGGTATGTTTTTCTGTGATGAAAGAAAATCCAAATAGTAAGAATACATCTTAAGGCACAGATTGATTCCACTTTCCTCACACACAGAGCTGCATATCGATGGAAGTTGAATTTCCCTGTCTGCTCATAGTCGACATTGGTCTGGCTTTAAAATGTTGTCATGAGCAAAAAATTATAACAGTCATCAAAAATCCTAAAAACTGATATTTAAGGTTTTTGATTAAAAAAAAATTAAACTAACATGTTTGAAGCTACTTTGTTTAGTCAGATTTAGTTACATGTTGCCATATAATATTAACCGTATAGTTTGCGATATATTTCAGTGTTGCACAACTGAAATGCATTGCTGATTTGAGTGTGCAGAAATAGTGCACAAAATGACTGTTTTGTATGCATTTACATGCAGTTAACAGTATAAATTACCATTTAGATGAATAAACCAGTTTGCAGCAACATTATTAGTAAAAAATGTGCAAATAGATTTTTGCTAGCATTCCTTTAACCTTAAGCAGACTAACAGTGATCATTTTATCAGACTGTTTTTAAACTGCAAATAATACGCAATGGCGGTTATTTAAATCAAGAATGGGTTCAGATAACTGCGCAAACAGTAGATTATATTTGTTAAAAAATAGGATATGCATTCGTGTAAGAGTTTTAAAATGCTTTGATTTTATATCTGAGGAAGCTCAATCTCACTCTGCTTTAGAACACAGCCCCTCTGGAATTACTCATCACACGGCAAAAACCATTTTGTGTCATGGGATTAGCAGACAAATTAGCCACAAATGGGAACGCAAATGAATTAAATAAAACATCTTGATGAAGGCCCTATAACCTTTTCACGCTCTTTCGCCGTTATGGATCCTCTGGTGTCTCTTGAGCTCACCGGATCTGAAGAAGTTCTTGCCACATTGGGCACAGTGAAAAGGCCTCTCGCCGGTGTGAATGCTTTGATGGCCTTTCAGACGCTCCAGGCGTGAGAAGCTTTTGTCACACTGGTTGCAGTGGTAGGGTTTTTCTCCAGTGTGAATCCGCCGGTGTTCTTTCAGGTGACCCGATTCAGAGAAGCTCTTCCCGCACTGGTAGCACTGGTACGGCCGCTCCCCTGTGTGTGTCCGGTGGTGGCGCTTCAAGTCACCCGATCTAAAGAAGCTCTTTTCACACAGCGTGCACCGGTGGGGTCGTTCTCCTGTGTGAATGCGCTGGTGGCCCCGCAAGTGACCAGAATCTGAGAAGGTCTTTTCGCATTGCGGGCATTTGTACGGCCGCTCGCCGCTGTGAATGCGGAGATGCCTCTTAAGATCACCCGATCTGTAAAAGCGCTTGGCACACTGTGGGCACTGGTACGGCCGGTCGCCTGTGTGCATTCTCTCGTGCTGCTTAAGATGACCAGAATCTGAGAAATTCTTGCCGCACTGCAAGCAATGATACGGCCTTTCGCCCGTGTGGATTCTTTCGTGTCTTTTAAGGTCACCTGATGTGGGAAAGTTCTTACCACACTGGAAACAGGGAAATGGTCTCTCCCCACTGTGGATTCTCTGGTGGCGCTTAATGTCGCTGATTCTGAAATACTTGCCACAGTCCTGACAGTGGTACGGCCGCTCAGCCGAAGGCTGGCTGCTGGGTTTGGGTGGTGGGCTACCGAGAGAGGTATTCAGGGGTGAAGTCAAACAGGCAGTCAGTGAGGTACTCAGTGTTGTAGTGAGGGGGATAGTTTTTGGGTGTGCTCCACCACAGCACGCTGTCAAACACTCGCCAGTTTGCTGCTGAAGATGCTGAGCTATAAAAAAGAAACAAAAGGAAAGAAAAAAAGAAAAAATACAAAACAATAAGCAAATCTTAAAATTTAAACCAATAGGAAAATTGTGACATTTCTTGTGACACGAACAATTTTGGTTTGTGGAACCAGCCTTGGAAAACAATTTAAGATCAAAACCAATTACCATTAAATTTCTGACAAATATATATTTAAGAAACCTCACAAACCAGAAAGTTGAACCTGTAATTACTGCATTTTAATTTCAGAAAATGCTGTTAGTCCAAGTTGTATTGAATTGGTTTATAATCATTCAGGTGTTAGACTTCTTATTAGACAATTATGGTTCGAGGCCCAGCTCTCTTTAAGCTATTTAAATATATATTTTTAAAAAGGACAAACATAACGAAAACCTCTGACGTCAGATAATCATTTCTCCGGGTGCTTTACGTTCTTACAATAGATTTTTTTTGTCCGAGTCGCGGCGCTTCTAATGCCTGCACGTGGTCACGTGACACGACCGCCATACTTACTGATCAAAGCAAATAAGGCGGAGAAACATTGACGGCGCCTGTGATTTAAAAAAAACCCGTAATCTGAAATGTAATAAACTGTTGGAAAATAACACACCCTTGTTATAACTTTTAAAAACATAAAAAAAATTAAAACGACGTCTAACACTGGCTTAAAGAGGCTTATCTAAAGGATGCGAATTATATAAAATATATATAAAACTTGGATTTAGTACATGACAATAACTAATAAAATTACTGTTGCTGGTGAAAATAGTTGTATTACACCGAGCACGGTGCTCTTCTAGGCTTTGAATAAACAGTCTTGAATCGTTTTGAGTCGATTCATTCCCCGGATGTTGGAATGAAAATCCGAGTTCACGCCGTTTGCAAAACTACATATACACGCTATATTATATATATATTAGAAATTGTTATTACCAACTCTTTCCTTTTAATTTTTTAGTCTAAATTTGTTGCAAACTTTACGGAAGCTCGGATCATTAAACCCGCAGCCACTCACCGAAATGAAAGAAATCCTCCACACTCTCGTCTTCCTCTTTGACTTTCACTCCGTGGCCCAACGGCCGACCGTAGTGCTGAAACGGCCCAGTAGCTCGCAGTCCTGCTGTGGGCAGAAATTTAGTGCTAGAGGATAGAGCCTGGTTCAGTTTGTTCCCGTAGTCCTAAAAACAAGAGGTGGGAATAATCATTCCTCTAACCGCGTTAGCTAAGTCTAGCTAACGTCGCGAGCTACACAAAAACGGACATTTTGTGCAGCTGCGCGGATTCGGGCCACCACTGCTCAAACAAAATAATGCAAAACAGCTATTTCTTTACTCTAATACGACGCACTTGTTTCGCAAAAAAAACTTTAAATATCTAACGAAACATGAGCCGTATCAATTCAACCGAATGAAAATTGCGTGTGAAGCGCTTTTTTTTTACCCTTTTTTTTCTCCCCCACTCGTTTTCCGCCTCCTACACTGTACTGATCGGTATTTTATAAGCACAAACATTTAATTGGTGAATCGACCACGAGTATCAACTACCAACAAATGATAAAATAGTGGCTGAGAAGGGTTTAGCCAATCGCATTCAAGTAGGCGGGACATAAACAGAAAATGGGTGGGTTAAAAAACCCTGCTTGTGCACAATCCACGCTAGTGAACGACTGGGTGGTTAATATGCCTAGCTTTGCAAAACGGGCGCAAACTCGACACGGCGCAAAAAAATAATGCAACAAATAAACATGCGATTTGATTACTTGGATAGTCGCAAAACACGATCACCTACCATATCCACCCTACTCGTCCATTTGTTCAAGTTATCGACGAAATTCATCGGTTACCAGGCGAAGAAGCAAAAATTGGATATTTACCGGAACTCTGTTGTGTTTACTAAGACAGCGCCCAGGGAAAGCAAATACAGCACTGACCTCTAGTGGTGCGGAGACAGAACTAAGCTTAACATTTTTTCTTACAAGCCATAGACACGTTTACATTTATTGCTTTTGTAAGACTCTCAACTGAGCAGTTGAGTCTTAAGAGTCTTGATCAGGCCCAGCAGTGACAGATTAGTGATCCTAAGAATCCTACCCACTTTTTACCCTTTCGTTAGACAACAGTACCCACCTGCTTTAAAACAACCACAACTGTTTTATTACCAAAACATTTCACTTCAAAGACCCTCACTGATGTGCACCCTGTTTCTGGAAAAATTCATTCGTTCATCTTTTATCTTCCTGCGTATTATCTATTTTAGAGTCACAGGAATCTGCTGGAGCCTAGAAAAGTTATAAATGGTTCAATCATTAATCTTCTGTACCCACTTTTTCTGAAAAACTTGGGGTCATATGGTTCTGCAGGAGCCTATCCCAGTGCACATAGGGCAAAAGGCAGTGCAACACAGGGCTACACATAGATGAATAACCACAGAAAATGAGCAATTTAGAATTACCAATCATCCTAATGTACATGTTATTAGACTGTAGGAGGAAAGCTACGCAAGCGAGGGAGTTCATCAAATCGGATCCCTTGCCCAGGAATCGAACACCGGGACCTTCTTGTGTGAGGTGACTGTTCTAATCACTATGCCGCTGCACCAGTGGTTCCCAGAAAAAGTAGAGACAAAAACTGTGGCAAGGCAAGACATGTAAGCATATAACAGTATATAACATTGGTGGCCGGTAATCCTCAATTTGTCACAAGATACCACAACATTAAAATAATGTATATTACTGTACAATGTGTTAAAATAATAATTAGTTCTATTTAGGGTCCATTACACTCATTAAATCTATTAGATATCGGGGGCCTGCAGCTTGGTGGCTCAGCGGTTGGCACAGTTGCCTCAGCAAATAGTTTCTTATTCCCTTGCAGAGTTCTTGCAGGGATCTGTGTTAAGTGTGCATGTGTGTGTTCACTCTGTGCACTCTGGTTTCCTTACACAGTTGTAATTCTAACTTGTCCATAGGAGTGAGTGTGTGATTGATTGTCTGTATGTGGCCCTGTGATGGACTGACTACCTCTCCACGCCTGCTTTTTACCTAATTACAGCTGGCATAGACTCCAGCAGATCCCTGTGTCCCTGATTAGGAATAAGAGGGTATTGTTAACAGGTAGAAACGCAATAGTTTCTTTCCCTGGTTACAAGTCACTTTTATAACATGTAACTGAATTACTATTTGTGAGAAGTAACTAGTAACTATAACTAATTATTATTTTTTAAAAGTATGCCCAAGACTATAATAAAACCAAAAGCCAACATTTATGTCTAATTAGTTTAGAGGTTTATGTTAAATTGAATTATTCCGATGCTGATCCACATGCACATCGAACCGTCTTGGCGAAAAGATTCGTTCGTGAAAGAGTCGATTCGCTCGCGAGTCGTTCATCGCTGCTTAGGAGGCTTTCCGGTAATTACAGCGAAACCAGTCATCTGCTTGAGTCATGCAACAACCAGAGCTCGTCTGCTCTTAAACTTACACGTACGATTTCGCCGGTAAGTCTGGTCTATTTTGCACGAACATCCATCCGCCTTCTTTTAGTACGATCACAACGAGATCGCTGCTGTCTTCATGTTTGGCCATTTTATGCCTGCTGAGAAAGGACAAGGTGGAAGACATTTTCTGTGTTAAACCCTGTTAACGTGTTAAACGTCTTTCAGCAGTCTAGGTTTGATCTCCTACTCTATAGGAAACCTGATTCAAGGTGTGGAATCATTGGTTTTCTTATAAATCACTGTGGCTGATGTTTATCCAGCTGCAAACATCCCACGCCTTTCCACCTGATTCTCATCCAGCATCACCATCAACCTGATCATCATCACCTGCTGTTGCTGATGTTTACATTAATTGCATAATTTCTAATTGTATTTCGCCTGGAATGTTATATATTTTCTTTTAATAAGTATTTGATTCGTTTATTTGTTTATTCGGTATGATTCAATATTAGTTTATCATATTTAGTGTAATTTCATCTTCTTTACCCGCTTATTCCCGGATGCGGGGTCACGGGGGTCTGCTGGAGCCTATCCCAGCGCACATAGGG
>JAOTQW010000009.1:1896423-1907799 GCA_026260075.1 Sisor rabdophorus
GACCCCAAGCCTGGGATTCGAACCCAGGACCTTCTTGTTGTGAGGCGACGGTGCTTACAGTAACACTCTGAATGAGATATGGGAACGCACTGAATAGTTTGCCAGTCCAGTGGTGGGCACCAAGCACAAACACACACATACGGACACACACACACCTATTATGGTCAATGGGCAAATTATGATAAGTATGATGTATTTGGGAGGTACAGGTACAGGATAATACAAAACTCTAAATCCGGGCACACTGAGTTGTGAGGTGAGACCAGGAACCCCTGAGGTGGCAATGGCTCCCTCTTGGAATTACTCTGTTTATTATTATTATCCAAAATAAATAACATTGGCCCAGCAGTGAATCATTAAACTTTGCACATGGCCCAGATGTGACTGAATTTCAGAGGTATCAATAGCGTGGCGCTCAATAGCGCCACCTATAAACTTTCAACAGAGTGCACCTCAGCTATGTATTTATGTATTCACGTAAAAAAAATCTACCTTCTTACCAAATAAAACATATTGTGTTCGATAAAAGTGCTGGCCTAAATACATTTACATAACAATACGCTAATATCATTTCAGCGTCACCTGTTGGCAACAGCATATGTCATATTTTATACTCACCCAGACATGCAACGCCAGTATGCACCGATCTTGACATTTGACTAAACTCCTTGTCAGAAGACCTCAACATGCCAATACTCTGTTAAAGTCATAGCGCCACTAGGTGGCAGAAGGAGGTTTGGAATTTATAAATGACTTATTTATAAATAACATATTTCTATATTTACCACTAAAAATAATTGTTGGCCATCATTTGCTGTTTTCCTAAAGTTGTGGGGGAGCCCTTTTATAGTTGCTTGGAGCTTTTATGATTCATATTTCTGATCTTATACACTGGTAATGAGGTATTTGCCATTAACAAGATAAAGGTGTATTTTCAGCACATTTCATTATGGTACCTAAACATTTCTACCACTATTAAATATTTTAAATACACTATAAGATACATCATACCAATTCCTGGAAGACTGTTGAATGAAGAAAAAAACCTGGTTTTGTTATTTGTGAATTAGTGATGTGGGATATTGTTTTAAAATTCATTTTAGTACAAAGTACAATTTTGCTACCAAAAATGTAATTGTGGATAGATTAACAGATTAGATAAAAATGCAATCATAATAATAAGAATAATAATAAATCTTCCAGTGAACATAATCTTATCTGATATCATAATTTTATCATAATTATATGTTTTTTGTATAACTAGTGTTACAGAGCAAACCAATGTTTTTTTCAGTAAATGCAATAATTTAATATTTGAACTTTATGATACCACTAAACAAAAGACTAGCTTAAAGTCAAAAAAGTGAATTTCTATGTAATTGCCATCTTTCTTCGGCATGCAGAAATAAGAAGGATGTCGACCCCAGACCCTTCGTTAGGCCCCTCCCCCGGTCCCGGGCCTTCTCCTGGGCCGATGATGGGGCCTGGACCCTCACCTGGATCCTCCCATGGCATGATGGGTCCAAGCCCTGGACCCTCCACCACATCTGGGCACTCTGTCTCTCAGCAAGGAGCAGCTGGATACACACAGCAGGAGAGTATGCACCCTTTGCACAAAGTAAGACCACAGAACATAGGTTTGGATTATTATTTTCCTTGAAGAGCCTAAAACTTTTGGCTATAATAAACAAATTGTGTGCACTGAATATATGTGTGTGTTTGTGTAGTCTTTGGAAGGTCTGCACGATAAGAATGTAGGAGAGGAATCTCGATTTGGTCAGATGAAAGGTGTGTCAATGAGAGCAGGTGGACATGCTGGTATGGGGCCCCCACCGAGTCCTATGGACCAGCATTCCCAAGGTGACAGCAATATATTTGTGTAAGGCGATAACGTAAGGCAATTCAAGAGCTCCCTATTTCTATGATAGCTATTAATTTTGTATATGACTAATTATGCTTGTTTTGATTTGTGACATTGAGACATTGTCCCTTTTCATTGATAACCCTAATTGAAACAGGAACTGAATTAATGGAAGGGTCATGGCTAACGCTAATAAGTCACATAAAGTGTTTCAGCCTCCAGAAAGTTTCCATAATCATTGAAAATCCTTTTTGCTGCATTTTAAGGCTACCCCTCTCCTCTGGGTCCCTCGGATCACGTCTCCAGCCCTCTCCCAGCTGGTGCACCTTCTACCTCTGGTCCTCTACTTTCTTCTTCCTGCACCTCCTCCAGTCCACTTGAGGGCACTGACTCCCAGCCAAGCCGCTCTGGGGCACCAAGCAACACACCTGGATCCTCCACTAATCCGACACCTTTTAATCAAAACCAGCTGCATCAGCTTAGGGCACAAATAATGGCATACAAGATGCTAGCACGCGGACAGCCTTTACCCGACCACCTGCAGATGGCAGTACAGGGAAAGAGGCCCATGCCAGGCATGCAGCAAGGGCAGACTATGCCAAGTCTGCCTCCTGGTGCAGGAGGAGGAGGACCAGGTACAGGTCCAGGAACTCTGGGACCTAACTATAATCGAGGGCATGGTAAGAAAAAAATTCAAAAGTATACACTGTTGTATTTTGCATTTTTGAAGTCTTCAAGTCCAGACCTTCAAACTGACTACCATTCATTCATTCATTCATTCATCTTCTATACCCGCTTATTGCAATCTGCACAAGCGCGGGGAGAACATGCAAACTCTGCACAGAAAGACCCCATGCCCGGGGTTCGAACCCAGGACCTTCTTGATGTGAGGCGACTGTGCTAACCATTGCGCCACCACGCCGCCACTACATCAACCATAACAGCATCAAAATGCATAAATAATACATAAGGCTTATAAAAAGCACTGTAACTGTGAGGTTGATGTTCTACAAGATGTTTTTGTAGAAATTCTTTTCTTGACTATATTAATTTCATCACCTCTAATTAGGAGTCAGTGTTTGTGTGGTATGACATAATTTAAAATAAAAAAATGTTTACTTCCAGGTTAGGTTTAAATTTGTCAACAGTAATTCAGAGATATACTAGAAAAACACAACAAAAACATGTAATACAGCATCAAGACACTGAGCATTTGGATTCGCTTTGGTTCACTGTGGTAACTTAAGTAAAGGTTCAGTGTGTTCTGGATGCTCTGCAGTGTTGAGTGGACCAAGTGTGCCCCCATCTGGCCCGAATGCTGTTCCTTCTGCTAATGGGCCACCAAAGACCTGGCCTGAGGGTAAGACACGTTTGTTCATATGTTATACCATACTTATTACAGTTATTGCTTATTAATAACTTAGATTTAGTTTTTTTACCTGTTGGTTGTGGATTTTGATAGCATATTTAATGGCATAGAAAAACCTATACACCTAAAAAATACCTAAAATAAAATAAAAAACTTTCTTAATTTGATTCTTAGAATTGCTATTAATATTAAAGTTGTGTATCATGCTCCTTAACTTAGTTCACAGACATAGACCTACATTTCTACATTTTTTAGGGCCCATGGTGAATGCAGCCACACCTTCTAATGCCCCACAGAAGCTGATTCCTCCACAGCCCACCGGCCGCCCATCCCCAGTGCCCCCATCTGTACCCCCTGCTGCCTCCCCAGTCATGCCCCCTCAAACTCAGTCTCCTGGGCACCCAGGACATTCGGCTCAACCGGCACCTACTGTCCCACTACATCAAAAACACAACCGCATCACTCCAATGCAGAAACCCTGTGGTCTGGACCCTGTAGAGATCCTGCAGGAGAGAGAGTACAGGTATGGAACAAGCTTCTTATGTTACTATTTTTACATTGTACATTGTAGTACATTTTGCATGAATCCAGTCGTTAACCTGAACAACAATAAAACTCACAATTTTTTTTTTGGAAAAATGTTTTTTAGGCTTGAAGCACGTATAACACATCGTATTCAGGAGCTAGAGAATCTTCCAGGCTCACTAGCTGGAGACTTGCGTACAAAAGCTACTATTGAGCTTAAAGCTCTGCGACTGCTCAACTTTCAAAGACAGGTGCTTGTTACCATACTTTAAAGTCAGCTATTAGGCCCTACTACGGGTTGCCACAGCGATAATTAGTGTCTATAAGCCTCATGAGATGATACATATCATGATACATGGGCCACAAAACAATATAGCACGATATATTTTAATACAATACAATACATATTGTAATAATGTAAAAATATTACAGCAAATGTTTACTGGAGCGGAGGAGGAAATCTTGTGACATGCACTGAGGGTTTAAATTATGTATTAATGTAAATGTCAGTAATCGTTATTTTGTATTTATTTGATGATATCGATACATTATCTTGAAAAAAATTGGGATAGTTATAGGTATTGATATATTGATATTGTTTTACAGTCCTATAGTCATACATTTAAATTGAAGTTGCTACAACAGACAACAGAAATAAATAAGAGCAACAAAAATTGAATCATACAATGACAAAGCGGTGGGTCTGTTGAATCCCTAAAGATGTGGATAGGCGCCGTTTTCCCTTAATATGCTGTATAAACATACTGGAAAATTTCTATAAACTATAAACATTCACGCCAGCGCTGCATAAAAATTTTGATACAGTTAACTGTTGTATTAACTCTAAACATAACAATTTACATCTAGTATCGACACATATTTACATTTTGTTTGAAACTGATCAAAGTTAACAGTAATGTTTAATTTAAAACCTCATAGTGTGTCAGACGGCTTTCTCTTCCATTCATGTAGTTTGTGCTGATACATACAGCTATCATGGTGAAACATGATGGAAAAAAAAGTATTATAAGTTTATAATGATATATTGTATCGTGATACATCTATCATAATATGTATCGTAAGGCCCTTGCCAATAAACAACCTTAAATGTCTTGTCTGCTGCATTTTTGTGTATGTAATGTAGCTACGTCAAGAAGTGGTGGTGTGTATGAGGCGTGACGCGGCTCTTGAGACAGCTCTGGATGCAAAGGCTTATAAGCGCAGTAAAAGGCAGTCCCTGCGAGAGGCTCGCATTACAGAAAAATTGGAGAAACAGCAAAAGATTGAACAAGAACGTAAACGACGACAAAAACACCAGGTACACTGTACAATAAGTAAAAGGTAGATTTACCAAGTATATTAAATAAAATTAGTTTTAGGCAAAAATAAATGATAGTATATTTCTGAAACTTTTTTTACCCTTAATTTTCAAAATAAAATGCAGATATGGTTTTTCGTTGTCTATTTAGGAATATTTAAACAGCATTCTCCAACATGCCAAGGACTTTAAGGAGTACCATCGCTCTGTTACTGGAAAGATGCAGAAGCTGACCAAAGCTGTGGCCACATACCACGCCAACACCGAGCGCGAGCAGAAGAAAGAGAACGAACGCATTGAAAAGGAGAGGATGAGGAGATTGATGGTAGGGGGAAAAATATAACCCTTCTTACATCTACATAAATACTTACAATAGTATCTACACTTTATGACCAAAAATCTGAGGACACCTCACCATGAGACCCAATCTGTTCCAACCAAATTTTAAAGCACTCTCTTGTACAGAATGTCTGTGTATGCTGTAGCAGTACAGTACAAGACAATGCTTCTGTGCACAAAGCCTATGACCTCTGTGGTGTCCAAGGTAAAAAAACCAAGAGAAAACACTGACCTTTACCGCTAAAGAATTTTTGTCCTAAACTGAAAGACCGATTGTACTTCAGACCTACACACCCAAAACCAGTGTCTGATCTTACTTAAGCTTTTCGAGTTACATGAGCCAAACGGTAAAAATATAAAAAATATAGTGTAAAATCTTCCAAGGTTATTATAGCAGTAAGAAAAAAGATAGCTGGGATGGTCGTGTCCTAGGGCGGTACGGTGATGTAACACGTTCACCTCACAGCAAGAAGGCTGTGGGTTTGATTTCCGTTTTTTTTGTGCAGTGTTTGCATGTCCTTCCTGCGCTTGTGTGGGTTTTCTCTGGTTTCCTCCCACAGTCCAAAAACATGTGCATTAGGTGGATTGGTGATTTCTAAATTGCCCATAGAAGTGAGTGTGAGTGCGTGTGGTTGTGTGTGTGTTCCTGCGATGGACTAGCGACCTGTCCAGGGTGTACCGCTTCCTTGATAGGCTCCACCAGATCCCCATGAACGCGAGTTCAGGAATAAGCGGGTTTAGAAAATGAATGAATGAATAAATGGTCATGTGTCTGTAAACCTTTGGCCATAGAGGGTATCCTAATTGAATTCTTTAAACAAACAACTTCTTCTTTCACTCTCCAGGCAGAAGATGAGGAGGGTTACAGGAAACTGATTGATCAAAAGAAGGATAAGCGGCTGGCTTACCTGCTGCAACAGACTGATGAGTATGTGGCCAACCTGACCGAGCTGGTTCGGGCTCACAAAGCAGTCCAGGCTCTTAAGGAAAAGAAAAAGAAAAAGAAAAAAATGAAGAAGCTAGAGAATGCAGAAGGCCAGCCATTAGCTTTGGGACCAGATGGGGAGGTCGGTGAATGAGTCTTATATATTACAGCTTGTTCTCATAGTCGAGTTTGCATGCACACTTTTTTTCGTTATTCTTAGTTGTACCGGTTGCTGATTGTCTTTTTATAAAAAGCTCTGTACTTGCAAGCTGTTCGAAATATATAACGTCCCATTTAAACACTTAACCTGTATATTTCATTTGGATTATCTTAGTCAAAAATGTGCGTGTGAACAGGGGTCAAGTCCTACTGAGTCTTCCGTGGAGCAGGATGCTAAGACCCTATAGCCAGTGTTAATGATATTTATATACTACATTATTATTAGATACAAATTATCATATGTATATAATTATAATAATTATTATAATCAAATAATACTACATTATTAATAGAACTCATATGTAATAGGATGCTAATTTACTCTACATGCAGCAGATTGCAATTCAAGCATCTGTGGCCCTTCTATCCCTCATAGCCACTGGATGAGACGAGTCAAATGAGCGACCTGCCTGTAAAGGTCATCCACGTAGACAGTGGGAAGATCCTAAGTGGAGTGGATGCTCCCAAAGCGGGACAGCTGGATACTTGGCTAGAGATGAACCCTGGGTGAATGTCTGATCATCCTGACCTTAAGCATTTTACTCATCTTGCTGGATTAATCAGCAAGTCACATTGTTCTTAACCTTTTTCTTCATTTGATTTGCAGATATGAGGTGGCGCCAAGATCAGACAGCGAGGACACTGGCTCAGAGGAAGACGAGGTGATGTGTACAAGAAAAGTAGAACAAAATATTTTAGATTTTAGATTCAAATATTCAAATATCCTTTTTTATTTTCGGTGTTTGACCACAGCCCACAAAACAAGAACAAAATATTTTTTGTTTAGCTTTTTTTTTCATTTATTTATTTATCTTATTCCCTAATTCTGAGTTACGGGGTCTGCTGGAGCCTATCCCAGCTCTCTGAAGGGTGAAAGGCAGGAGGGGTTTACAGGACCACACACACATACTCACACTCAGTCCTATGAGAACTTCAGTCAACCTAATATACAAGTTGACTGTGGGGGGAAACCGGAGTATCCAAAGTAAACCCATGCAAACTCCACACAGAAAGGCTCCTGGAATCGAACCCAGGCCTTCTTGTTCTAAGGCAAAAGTGCTAACCACTAAGCCAGTGCAGCCCCTTTTTTTTAATTTATCACCATGATCAAAGCCGAAATAATTGTTTCTATGATTCTCCAAACATTTGCTCCGATGGTAACCACTTACATTTTATCTTTAATGAAGGAGGAAGAGGAAGAGCAGCCCCAACCCTCACAGGTTCCTGTAGAAGAAAAGAAGAAGATTCCTGATCCAGATAGCGAGGATGTCTCAGAAGTGGACGCTCGTCACATCATTGAGTAAGAACCGCTAAGATACAATCGGACGTAAAAAGTAAAAATCGGAAGTAAAAAGAACAATTTAATGTTATCAGTCATAATTACATGTCTTTTGTAGGCATGCTAAGCAGGATGTAGATGATGAATACGGCGGTGCTGCGTTTACATGCGGCCTTCAGTCGTATTACTCAGTGGCTCATGCAGTCACAGAAAAGGTGGACAAACAGTCTGCCTTGTTGATCAACGGGCAGCTCAAACAGTATCAGGTAAAAAACACTTTTGAGTCTTTTTTATCGCCAGTAAATTAATTTGTAATTCTTTTGGACCCCCATTTATTTAACATTTTCAACAGATTAAGGGTTTGGAGTGGCTGGTTTCTCTGTACAATAATAATCTAAATGGAATTCTAGCGGATGAGATGGGTTTAGGAAAGACCATTCAGACCATCGCACTTATCACCTACCTCATGGAGTACAAACGTCTCAATGGACCTTATCTCATCATCGTACCACTCTCGTGAGTCATGACATTTAAATACTAAACATGTGTTTTGGTGTGGGGTGTAAAATTCTGTGTTGTTTCTGGCAGAACTCTTTCTAACTGGGTCTATGAGTTTGACAAATGGGCACCATCTGTAGTGAAAGTCTCATACAAGGTTAGTTGGTCTTGCATCCTAACATACTAGTGCACAAAAAAACACTTGTTTTTGATTTCTTTATGTGATCAGATATTTATCTGATCAGGGATCTCCTGCAGCAAGACGGGCATTTGTTCCTCAACTCCGCAGTGGCAAATTTAACGTTCTTCTCACCACCTATGAGTACATCATTAAAGACAAGCAAATATTGGCAAAGGTAATACAAACATGTCTTGTTTTGTATGCGGAACAATGTTGCGGTCAGAGCTCCATACAAAACACTTTCTTCTAGTTCATCTATTACAACCATGTATTTATGAATTCCAGGGGTTTTGTGCACAGGACTATTGTCCCAGGTGAGATGATGATGATGATAAAAACTGGGCCTACTTGTCTTAAAGCAGTAAGGAGAAACTATAACATAGACATAAGTTTATAATTGTGTATTAATTAAAAAACAAACAATACATGTTAACAATTGAACAATTATTACCATATTGGAACCTTAATTTTTTCACAGCCCCTTTCTGTCTAATAAAAATAAAACATTAATAAAATGTAAGGGTATCACTGAAATTTGTCATTTTTAGAACATTTTTAAAAGATCTTTTTCTAACATAAGTAAGAGATATGTAGCTATGTGGAATCTGTGATATGAAAACTGTGATTATTAGGGTTTCATCGATTTCTTTCAATAAATCTCAGATGGTGTTATGCAAATTAGATTGTGGTGCTGTTGTGTCGGTTTTTCTGCTTTTGTGTATATTTCTGTTACTATATGTTTTGAGCTAGCTGTACAGAGCTATTCTTTGTTATGGTAGGTATTTTTTTCTTTGTTGCTTTTAAGATTCTTGTTGTGCTTAATAGGGTATTTGTGTTGCGTGTGCAGCGTGTTACAGTCACACCTAACGGTGGAAAATGCACAAGGTTGAAAAAGTGTCTTTGGAGCCCTTAGGCAACCATCTGTATTGTTTGTTGAAAAAGTTTGTGTTAATACTATATAAAGTACATCATTCAATCTAGTCTTTAGAAAATTATTTAAATAAAGGTTAATTTAACCAATGAAATCATATGTGCACATATCTGTGTATGTACATATGTATGTGTACATATCAGTGTAGGTGCACAAATACAGAAAGTGGCACAGTTACTTGATTTGTACAGATACCGATACTGGTATTGTTTTCAGGCCCTATACCGAGCTTATGTACTCATACCCATATGTGATATCAAAAATATGATATCAAAGACCGATACCTCTTGTGAATTTATTGACAGAATTTTTAGTGCACAGAAACTGACCATCAGCGGCAACAGAATGTCAGGCTCAGCAATGTGGAAATATAAAAAAAATTGTGATGACAACCCGCGCATGGCAGACTGCAAACTTTGTTCTGCAAAACTATAAAAAAGGTACACAAATAACTATTTATAGTATAAATTTAAAAACCTCTAAAACAATACAAAAATAAGCACAAAGAATTTGCCAGTATCGGTATTGATTTTGACAAATACCAGAAAAAAATATATAAGTACTGTCTTGAAAAAGTTGTATTGGTGCATCCCTAATAGTTGCAGCTAGTGAGCAAAGATTTTGTCTAATTTTCTCATAGTCCCAAACTAGTGCCTGGTTTAGCTGATGCTTTATTTTACTGAACTTGATGCATGTGGTTTTTAGATTCGCTGGAAGTATATGATTGTGGATGAGGGCCACCGAATGAAGAACCACCACTGTAAGCTGACACAGGTGCTGAACACACACTATCTGGCTCCACGGCGTGTCCTTCTGACAGGGACACCACTTCAAAACAAACTACCTGAGCTTTGGGCATTGCTCAACTTCCTGCTGCCAACCATTTTCAAGAGCTGTAGCACCTTCGAACAGTGGTTCAACGCCCCCTTTGCCATGACTGGAGAGAAGGTCTAATTTAAGCCATTTTTTAAATCAAGCACACCTCAAATAAACATCATTTTTTTTTATTTTGTATTTTTTGTATTTATTATCATATAAAACCTTTGCTTCATACTTTTGCTCGCACACAGGTGGACCTCAACGAAGAGGAGACCATCCTGATTATTCGCCGTCTTCACAAAGTGCTCCGACCCTTCCTTTTACGGAGGCTGAAAAAGGAAGTGGAAGCTCAACTACCTGAAAAGGTAGGGAGAGTTTATCATCTGCATAAACTAGGTCTGCTTAAGCTTAAGGCTAGTTTGTAGTCAGGCAGCATCTTGGTTGTGGGCACTGAACCCATCATCTTCCCATCAGCAGTCCGGCTAAAGTAATATTAAATATGCATTCTAACTTAATGTTTTATTAACCTCCCAGCAAAATTTATGAGTAAAAATATTGTCATCAAAATCGAAAAAACAAGCAGCAGTATCTGCTTATAGGAAATCTTAATAAGCTGTTTTGTAAATGATCATAAATTTATTAGAAAATTCATGAAGATGAGGAAGAAATAACTAGCTAGCCACTAACAGTAATAACAGTAACTTGTGATAGTAACTTGAAATTGAAAAAGTGATTCTAATGAGCTCTACTATGGGTGGGGGCCATGCTTGGTGACTTGATTTTGTAAACAAGTCATTCTTTTAGGTCTACCCAAAAAAAGTAATTGCTAAGCAGCAATAAGCTACGATCTGCCGTACAACAAAAAACTTTCAGCAATAAGTTTTTACCCTTCATTAAATCATTCATCTTCTATACCCACTTATTCCCAAACTCGTGGTCACAGTGGTTCTGCTGGAGCCTATCCCAGCGCACATAGGCTATGCCTAATTTCACCAATCAACCTAATACACATGTTATGTGGGAGGAAACCGGAGTACCTAGAGGAAACCCACACGACCGTGGGGAGAACATGCAAACTCCGTACAGAAAGACCCCAAGCCCGGGATTCGAAC
>JAOTQW010000009.1:1918170-1932253 GCA_026260075.1 Sisor rabdophorus
CTAAATTGCCCATAGGAGTGTGTGTGTATGTGTGTGTGTGTGTGTGTGTGTGTGTTTATGTGTGTGGCCCTGCGAACCTATTTTGAAATAAAGTAATAGAAATGATTTTTTTATATAAATCCAATAAAATTTTGTAGCTAATAAAACGTAATAATAGGCGCAGTATCAGTGATATATTTGAAAATGTGAAAAATTATCTTTAAAAAGAATTTTCAAAAAATGTAAAAAAATATATATTTATAATTATATTAATAATACCGAGGTACTGCAGGAATGTCAATCTATTTGTTGAGATATTTAAGTATTGCTAGATATTTCTTGGCTGTAAATTTACTTCCGCAATACGTGATGACGTGGCTCCTGCTGCGCGAAGCCCAGGTAAGTACTGTCAATGTTTTACCTGCCGTTACGCGCCGTGACGTCAACACGCTGCACCAGGGAAAAAAGGACAGAAGAATTTACGATTCCATGAGTTTGCTGTAAAATATAAAATTGTTAATGGCACTAAACTTTTTGTAAGTTGGTAAATAAATATTTAAGATAAAAATTTTATAGCATCTTTCCCTTAAGTTTAAAGTCATGTCTGCTTCAGCGGTCTTCATATTGGATCTCAAAGGCAAGGTGAGGAATAGAACGTTTTACTGAAGGAAAGCGAGCAGGTCCACGGCAGTCCAGGCCGAACCTACCAGTTTAATGTACTTCTGTGTCTTATTCCCGTTACGGTTTTAAACAGTTTTGTGTTTAAATGTGTTTATTCGCATTAAAAAGTTTTGAAGGTTAGGGTCTTCATTTCGAAACGGTTTTCCCTTTGGAGCTGCTAGTTGTCAGTCTTGCAACATGGCGACTGCTCGGAATTCCGCGCACTCGTTAAAGATAACTGATAAAACACAAAACACAAAACATTCTATTCACGGAGCAACAGACGGCCTTTATTCAGTAATACAAGCCTTTATTCATAACAACCAAACTGATTGTCATAATTATTTATATTTATGGCATTTGGCAAACCTCTATTAATTTCTTTCATATACAAAAGAGCAATAATGGGTTAAAGGCCTTGCTCAGGGGCCCAGCAGTGTCAACTTGGTGATACTGGAAATCCATCCTAGTAACAGTAGGCAGAAGGAGTGAGTGTGTATGGTTGTTTGTATATGTGTGGCCCTGTGATGGACTGGCAAACTGTCAAGGGTGTCCTGCATTTCGCCCTATATGAGATAGGCAGAACCCTGTAACTAGGGAAGAAGCGTAATGAATGACTGATTAAATAAACATTTGAATAAATGAATATTTTTTAGGATGTAGCTTGCAAACATCTGTTAAAAAAATACACAGATTGAACATTTTTTTATATTAATGCAAATTTTCTCGCTGTTTAATAAAGTTGTTTGCTCTTTGAAATGAATGGTGAAATAATAGTTGGAAATGTTTTTTATGGGCTGGTATTTTTATTATTATTAGTAGTAGTATTATTATTTTTAGCATATGGATGTTGACTTAAAATGCTAGGATGTAAGATTTAAGCCTTATTCATATTCAACTATTCAAAAGAGGTTGTTGGATTTGTAATGTGAGATGAGCCGGCTCAGTTTTTTTCACAATGGCCTAAGATAGGCAGATGAGACAAAAGAAGGGAGGAGTGCTTTTTACAGTAATCCTAATTGCACATAACCCTGTAATGCAAGATGATGCTTTTGTTTAAGAAGGCTTTAACTTTGGCAACAATTATTTCTTCTCCTATAGTGTACAGATATATTATACAGAATTTGGGGAGAGGAGAAATTTCGGAATGTAGACGCAAAAGGAATATTTTTTCGAAACCAGCAAGTACTCCGAATCAATATTAGCTCTGATTTGAGAAATAGCTACTGTTAAGGGTTTAAATGATTTTCTGTATGCTGTTGTTTTTTAATTGTGCCTTTTTTTCCACATTCATCAAAAATGTATCTTCAGGTACTAATATGTCGCAACTACAAAGGCGATGTGGACATGTCGGAGATAGACCACTTCCTGCCACTGCTGTTGCAACAGGAAGAGGAAGGTCTAATGTGCCCAGTTATTTCGCATGGCAATGTCCACTTCATGTGGATTAAGCACAGCAATCTGTATTGTATCCTTTTAGTGGTAAAGAGACTAATGACCCTCACCCCACCACCACACACACATACACATATTTAATAGTTGTCTGTCATTTCAGGTGCAGGCATGATAATAGTTGTAATAATACAATAAAATAATAATCATGTGTCTGGGCAGGTTTGGTCATTTTTCAGCATGAAACGGCGCTGATGATGAAATCATGCTCATAAAATATCACAGCTTTGTCTTTAGGTAAAGGTCTTAGGTAATGTACCATGTGTCTTATGTGGGAGATTAGGCTAGATTCAAAACAATGTAAACCAAATAAAACCAGGTGAAAGATGGCACAGGTATAACCGATATTCATTTAATAGTAGTGGCAGAGTACCTTAACATTAATTGTATATATAGTGATTTTGGGAAAACCACAATTAATATGACACTTAACACGATCACCGTACAGTGGTGGCTACTACCAACAAGAACTCCAATGCCTCTCTGGTGTACTCTTTTCTGTACAAGCTGGTGGAGGTAAGACATATCTGACTAAATTTGTAACTAAATTTGTTATGTTGGTTTAGGGGAATAGACACATTTAAATGAGATAAGTGCAGGGAGACAGACAGATGTCAGTTAGACAGACAGATAAGGCAAGCAGAATGATGTCAGACAGACAGATAGAGTAGATAGAAAAACACAGAAAGAAATTTAAAAAAACTAATGAATCACCCATACTGGTTTATTAAAGACGCAACCTTTTGAGATAACGCTGTCATGTTTGTCAACGTGTTTTGTGCTGTGTACTTGTATCATATAAACCTCTTCAGTGTATAACTAAAGAACCAAGCCTTGTGTAAATATGTTTTTTTTCCTAGGTGTTTACTGAGTATTTTAAAGAGCTGGAGGAAGAAAGCATTCAGGATAACTTTGTCGTGGTATATGAGCTGCTGGATGAGCTCATGGACTTCGGCTTCCCTCAGACCACAGATAGCAAGATCCTGCAGGAGTATGTGCTCGCAAAACCTTTTGTTCTTATTAACGGGAATTGCAAAAGTCAGCGTTTCATACAGGGCTTGAGTTAGTGTAATCTGGATTCGCTTTTGAGAAACATAGACGTCATGCCAACATATTAGTCAAGAAGCTTTTCTTTCAGGGTTTTTGGGTGGTAACCTTTTTCTGTTCATTATATGCAGAGCGTGGTTTAGACGAGACAGTGTGTTCGTAAGCTGAGTGTGGGGAGTTACGCTATTTTTTAAGTACTTTGTATCTCTCGATTGTGATTTAGATACATCACACAAGAAGGCAACAAACTGGAGGTCACCAAGGCCAAAGTGCCCACAACAGTCACCAACGCTGTGTCCTGGAGGTCTGAAGGCATTAAATACAAAAAGAATGAAGTGTTTATAGATGTAATCGAGTCTATTAATGTACTGGTGAGTCCTGCAACAGAATGATGGTCAAATTAATTAGCAGAAAATGTTAATATTATGCAGTAGATTTTTATATATACTTATTAATGATGTAGTAATCTACATTCCATATGTTAGTTTCAGTTTTTTCAATTATAGAAGCAGCAAAGCTTGTAATTACACATAAACAATTACACTTCTAATGGGGTGGGAATAACAAGACCATACGATATTGTCGCAAAAAGGATATATATCTCAACATATATCTCATTATAATAGACTTGCAATATAATGCAAGAAAATAATTCAAATGGGGCAGCACAATCCAAAAACATGTTCATTAGGTTGATTGGTGGTTCGTCTATGTGTGGCACTGCAGTGGACTGGCGACCTCTTCAGGGTGGGCCCCTGCAATTCCCGCTATGTGCGCTGGGAGAGGCTCCAGCAGACCCCGTAACCCCGAATTAGGGAATAAGCGGCAATGAAAGATTAATAAATAAATTCATAATCCAAGTTAATATCTGTAAATTGAAAAAAAACAACGAAATTTGAAATAAATGGACGATAAATAGTTTTACAGAAGTATTTTTTAATATATTAATTGATTGCTATTTCACTCACAGGTGAATGCTAATGGAAGCGTAATGAGCAGTGACATTGTGGGCAGCATTAAACTGAAGACCATGCTTTCAGGAATGCCTGAACTCCGACTTGGCCTCAACGATCGAGTGCTCTTCGCCCTTACTGGCCGTAAGCAGCAAGTTCACTGCTTATATTCTTACATTTATATTAGAAAATCTCATTAAAAGCTGAAGATGCATTAAGAATTGTTTAGGTAACCATACACATATAAATTTTTATTTCTGGCGCATAAATAAAACATATATGACCCCCTCGTACAATCTGTCTGGTTTTGTGCAGGAGACAAAGGAAAGACTGTGGCGATGGAAGATGTGAAGTTTCACCAGTGTGTCCGCCTCTCACGCTTTGAAAGCGATCGCACCATTTCATTCATCCCTCCAGACGGAGAGTCAGAGCTGATGTCGTACCGCATCAATACACATGTAAGACACAATTTGTAATATATTTTCTGTCACATTAAGAATATATTGTTGTTAAACTCCGGTTCCCTACATTTATCATTCAGGTAAAACCTCTGATCTGGATTGAATCTGTTATTGAAAAGTTTTCTCACAGTCGAGTGGAAATCATGGTCAAGGTAGGTTTAATGCAACTATTTGCAGTTTGATCTTGCTCATCATTTTTTAACTGAAAGATTTAATATGCTGAAAAAGTGCATATTTTCTAGTCAGGCCTTTAAATGCCACATCTTTGATGTGTTTACAGCCACAATAGAATATACATTCTAGATTAGGTTGCACAGTTGATTTTTAATGATGTATTTTCAGTAATAATTATTTAATAACATAATTTCAGTGGAATGATATAAAAGAAATGAATATATGAATAAATCAAGAAAAGTTATGAAAAACCTTTTAAGTTCTTTAAACGAGGAAAGGTAGTTAATGTTTCATACATGCCATTTACACCATTCAGTAGTTAAAAAAATTATTACTAGTAGCACATTTTAACATATCTATCCACTAGTGCATGTAAATATCTCAGATATGAATTTCAGCACTGGTAAAAGAAGTTATTCAGCGTGCAATCAGACCAAATCCTGCACTTTTGCTTTCATTTTAAATTCTCATTGTATTAGTAATGCATAATAACCAATTCTTTCTCATGTACGATTAATTTGATATCTACTGCTTGTACTAGAAAATGGCTACTAACTAAAAAAGTTTAAGCAAAACCTACCTAAGATTCAATTATGGCAATACCAAAATTGCATAATCATAATTATCTCTTCCTTTAGGCCAAAGGCCAATTTAAAAAGCAATCTGTGGCTAACAATGTGGAGGTACGTGTTCCAGTCCCTAGTGATGCAGACTCTCCAAAGTTTAAAGCAAGTACTGGCCATGCAAAATATGTTCCTGAGAAGAATATAGTAGTGTGGACCATTAAATCCTTCCCAGTAAGTATTTCAATTAAGAGTTCTACTTATGTTATTTTTCATGTTTAAATAATTATTTTAGAAGATTGTTTTCTGTTGATGTTTAAGCATTGTAATAGTCGGGTAATGTTGTAACTGAACATAAATGTGTGTGAATTCTGACCTGTCTAGTGCTCAGTTGACTTTTTTGGGGTGTGTAGGGAGGAAAAGAGTTCCTGATGCGAGCCCACTTTGGCCTCCCTAGTGTGGAGAACGATGAGCTGGAGGGAAAACCACCTATTACAGTCAAATTCGAAATTCCTTACTTTACCGTGTCAGGAATACAGGTGTGTGTGTGTGTGTGTGTGTGTGTGCATGCGCGCGCATGTGCGTGTGCGCATATGCATAGGTATAGCTATGACATTTATGTTTCACTAATCTAATAAAACAATTTATATTGATTTGAATAATCTTTATTACTGCATATTTAGGTTATTCTTGAAATAGTTACATAATAATTGAGTTGTGTCATATGTAATAATAATTTATTTTGTTCTCTTAAGGTGCGATATATGAAGATTATCGAGAAGAGTGGCTACCAGGCATTACCTTGGGTTAGGTACATCACACAGAGTGGAGGTAAGCTGGAATATTTCCATGTTTGTACACACAGCAGGCCTGTATCCAGGCGACTGATTTGAATATAATTTAAATAAAGAAATAGAGAGTGTATTAAAAAGCCACACCAGGTATAAGCTGATACAAAACAAGTGGTGATCTGATGTTAGAGTAAAGCCATGTTAACTGATGTATAACCAGTATGTTTTTAGTTTAATTATGGGCAGCATACTTAATTAAATACCCTATATGGCTAGAATTATCTGGACCTTGTTTCTCATTCCAGTCCAAAGTTTGATTACTGCTGTTATAATAAGATCCACGCTTTAAATAGGGCGTTAAATAAGGATTTAGTGATTTAAAGATTAGAGCACTGTTAGAATCAAACTTTGATGTAAGGCAGAGAAGCCTGAGTGCGGTTTATCCCAGAGGGTTTTTTGTGTAGTATTATTATTATGAGTCAACTGACAGAAAATATGAAACCTTATATTTAAAATAAATTCTACTTTATGTATAACCCGAATTCCAGAAAATTGGCCCTTTTTATGTGAATAAAATAAAAACCAATGGAAAAAGAGAGAACATATGAGGTAAAAATTACCACAAACTCTATAGCAGCTGGAAACCTGTATCAGGCAAGAATGGGACCAAATTCCAACATCCAAACTCCAGAAACTTGATGCCCGGACTGTTCTGTAAAGTAATACCAGACACAGTTTTAAACATGCCCCGTCCCAACTATTTTAAGACCTGTAGCAGCTATGACATTTAAAATGAGCTTGTTTAGTGCATAAAGGTTAAATATTTATGTTATCTATTTTCTGTGGATTGGGTAGTGGTTAGCACCGTTGTCTTACAGCAAGAAGATCCTGGGTGCAATTCCCAGACTAGGGGTCTTTCTGTGGGGAGTTTGCATGTTTTCCCTTGTGAGTTTACTTCACCAGAGATCGTAGTGTATCTTAGACTTTTCCCTGTAGACCTACAGTTTAATAAAAAAACAACAACAAACAAACAGTTTAACCAATTACATGACGTGAAAACCACAAAACTCAATTTCAGGTCACTGAAATTGCTATTAAATTGTTAAAAACAATGCTTTAATAAACACGCCTACATTTTAATCAGTGTTTTTCCATTACCTTGCAGATTATCAACTCAGGACGAACTAGAGAAGCACTTTGCATTTTCTCTATTTCAAGCTCTCAGGCAAAGGAATATCTGATGAAGTTTGCATCAAAAACTGTCTTCATGTTTCTTTTTTTTTTTAAGCAGGAGAATAATTATGTAATTAATCGGATTGTTTTAATTAATGTTATTATAACTGAAATGCTTTTTTAAAAAACGGTTGTTGGTAATCCATCGTTTAAAATGTTAAATCAAACGTTTTTTGATCATAATATTTATGTGTGATAAATTTGTGTTTTGGTTAGGACTGCAAAAGGTCACTTGTTATTTCATGAATTAAATGATAAAACTGGTGTTCATGTATTAAAGTATACAAAACAAATGTGCAAAAACCCGCCTTTTTTCACCGATTATCGCACTACTGAAGGGGAGACGTGAATGGACGTACTGGTGCGCAGTAGTAACCTTCTCAAATCGCCCGCCGTCTGCGCCCTTCATTCTAATTGGCCAGAGGTGTAGTTACCATGGGGATACTGTAGCAACCGCACGTACACTCCGCCCTTTTTACCAAATATGGTCTGTTTTGTCCTCGTTTGTAGCTTCTGATTGGTGCCAGGTTTTTTTGCGTCATCGTTTGAGCAGTCACGATAAAAATTTGTCAGTGTTTTCCAAGCGCGCAAATTAAAGGTACTGGCGCCCAAGGGAACGTTGCTTGTTTTGATTTATTTAAACTATTCATAAACATTAAGAAAAAAAAAAGAGACGAGAAGAAAGCGCGATTAACGGTCGACAGCTCGTTTATCTACAGATTAAAGACGGAGATAAAGGTAAGCCGACGCAGCTCGCTCTCTTCAGCTACTTTCATTTCCCTATTCTTAAAAATTTTCAAAAGCGCTCGCTGTTTTCTGAAATGGTTCCTTACATTTTAGTCTTTTTTAATATCTCGACATGCTATTTTTCTATCATCGTAATCTCCTCTGTCTTTTATCGTTGACAGCTAAACGAGTTATAACCTTAGTTTACACTGCGGTAAACAAGTTAGCCTGTTAGCTTAGCTCAAGCCGTCCGCCGGCATTTAATTAAATGCGCACAAGAACGCAGCGCGACACACAACAACCAAAGAGGCGCGTTTGTTTGTTTTTCTTCTGTATATTGATATGACGCATTAACATGATTGTATTTCGTGGTTTTTTTCGTGTTTAAAGCGTTGATTAAAAAAAGACCACCACCTTTATAATAAAAACCAAAAACAAGAGCAGTAACAATGGTGCTGAGTGAAGGCGACGCAGGGAAGTGTCTGACATCGGCGGCGGCGAGAGGAGATGCGGCGGAGGTGCGCAGGCTGCTGGAGGAGAGGCGAGTTCATCCCGATACCAGGAATGAATTCGGAAAAACAGCATTACAGGTACCACAAATAATAATATATTTAATAGAAAAAAATCATTTATTATCATGTAAATACAGCTTAATTGCCATATAATATTGATGCATGATGTATGAACCCTTAAAAATGTTTATATGTACACATGCACATACACACACCTATTCAATTAATATCTGCATATGTTGGGTAGAAAATGAAATTAAAATGCATTTACAGCATTTGGTAGACCCCCCTCCCTTTATCTAGAGCGACTTACATTTAACTATTTTATACTAACTAAGAAATTGTAGGTTAAGTGCCTTGCTTAGGGGCCCAGCAGTGGTGATGCTGGGAATCGAACTCACAGTCTTACAAACCCACAACGTTACAAACAATCCTTAACCACTACACCACCACTTCTCCCAAATACAGTGTTATAGTCTATAAACTTTTATAACTATTTACATTTTTGGCATTTGGCAGACATGGCAATCCCACCGTGACTTACTTTCATCTCTTTAATACATCTAAGCAATTTAGCATTAAGGACGTCATTTAGGGGCCCAGCAGTGGCAGCTTTTGGTGGTCCCGCAGAGAAGTTGTAGCGCTGGTTACGGTGTTTGACTGCTAGTTGATTTCCAGCACCGCCAAGCTGCCAGTTCTGAATCCTGAGCAAGTCCCTTAACCCCAATTGCTTATTTATAAAAGATAGATAAATGTAAGTCGCTCTAGAAAAAGGCATTTGCCAAATAAAAAGTTTACAACACCCCAGTTGGCAGTCCAACCTTTAACCACTTTATTCTAAACAGTCCCGACATTATTTTTAAAATATTTTTTTAACATATTGTAACCTTCAAAATAAATATTCGTATCAATATTTGTATATTAAAATATGATGTCTTAATGTAATTAATATTAGTCATGCATGGTGTGTAAAACACAGCTTTAGAATCCATAAATATACAAAAAGTAGCTGCTTAGGATTCAAAACGCATTTAGTAAATATGCATGTATTCTAGTTTGTTATTATATGTAATCCATAGGTAGTAAATATAGGTCTGAATGGTGTAAATGGCATGTATGAAACAAAGCTGCCCATCCCTAAGCTTGTAGAGCCAGCTTCAATTGAACACACCTAATCTAGTTTATCAGGGCCTTCAAGTGGCAACCGAGTCATTATACCATCTAGTTGTGGTGGAATAGATGAACCCGGACACCTAAATGAATCATGGCAGGGTTTGCAAAAGCTGCTGTCCCTTTACTTGTAACGAAAAGTCGACAGTATGGGTTTTAGTAATCAGCTTATTATAATCTATACAGTGTTTCAACTCAATTTAAATAAAATCTACGTAAATCGCTCAGTAGCTCGGTATATCCTGGAAGCATTTCTTTAGCGCTAGTGTGGCATTCGTGCATCACATGCCTTGTGGACCCCAAGGCATTATTTTGGGTTTTGAATAAACACAGCCACAACAATTTATGGAAAATAGACACTTAAATGAAAAGATCTTTAGTTTAGCTCACTTACAAGCAATGTAGATGTCATTTCTGTTTAATATTCGCCATCTACACTATTCAATCATATTTGAACATTTTGAAGGCCTATAATATGAGTCTGCTCATATTTTGGACAGTATGTTCAGCATGGAACTAAAAAAATATATAATTTCTTTTTTAACTTTACATCGTGCCCCACCGACCCAAACATTACACAAGGGTTCATTAAAAAAAATGACTAATGAGTACCCAAATTAGGAATAATCACCTGCCACTATATTTGACTATTTTCTGTCATAGTCAAATATAGAATATTATATTACAGACATTTTACATTACATTTACAGCATTTGACAGGGTGACTTAGTCAGGGGTTAAGGGCCTTCATCAGGGGCACAACGCTGGCAATTTGGTGGTACTGTTAAACGACCCCTGAAATTTTAATTAATAGTCCAATACTTTAAGCACTGTGCTATCACTGCCACATATTATAGACATTTTACCCAAATATTGATCTATATTCATGGGTTAAACTTTAAAGAAGTTGTTTTGCTGTATGATCTAATGGTAGGAATCAAAGAAAAGATCAGGGTTATTCAGAAACACTGTGCTATGCACATTGCAGGTCATGATGATGGGTAACACCAATGTTGCATGCCTGTTGTTGGAGAACAGTGCTGATCCCAACATCCAAGACTGCTTCGGGATCACAGCGGCTCACGACGCTGCTCGTACAGGTTTTCTGGACACACTGTGTGTCCTGGTTGATTACGGCGCCTCAGTCAACATTCCAGATCAGTCAGGTGCTCTGCCCATCCACATCGCTATCCGAGAAGGCTACAGAGACCTAGTGGAGTTTCTGGCACCCCGTTCAAACCTCAGCCACCAGGACACAAGAGGAGACACAGCACTGGATATCGCAGAAGCGTCGTGCACACCTGACATGGTGGAGCTGCTGAAACGGCAACTAGAATCCTCCATGGCTTTTCAATCGTAAATTAACTGGGTTTAAATTATAAATTCAAGCCAATTTAAAGGGCTAGAAGTCAATAAATAACCTTTTTCCTCATGTACAGGACTAGGTTACTTAGCAATTACTACAGTACTCTGTTTATTTTAGTTTATTAAATCGTTCAGTTAGAAAGTTAGTGCTAGATAAAGAATGTAGCAGCAGTTTTGCACAAAGCAAAAATAAAATCAGCAAGGAACGGGCCGCGTTCTGTTTACTGCCGATATGGGAGTTTGCCATGCACAATTGTAGAACAGCTCTTTTTCATTCATTTTTTAAACTGAAGTTACATTTACTGCACGGGTCTGTGTAGAAAACTTGAACCATTTAAAAAATTAATCTCATGAAATTACTGCTGCCTTCTCCCACCCGGTGGGACTGTGCAGCATGCACTGATAAACTCGCATGATCATTTTTGCTTAGCTTCTGTTTGTTTGTTTGTTTGTGTGTGTATTACAATTATTCTTCTGATGTGTATATTGCATTTTATTGAAAATATCAACTTATTTATTGACAGATTGTAAATAGATTTATGTTTAATGTGGGATTTTCTGATGTTATTTATAAAGGTACTTATCCATTTCTGTCTGTCCTGACCCTAAAAAACTGTACTGATGTAAAAGTATTATTACATGAATTCTTTGCGACACAATTAAATTTTTTAAAACTGTCTCGTATTGGTGTTTAGGTAATTCAAAATCGATTCTACCACAAGGGGGCAGTGTTTACACAGTCAACCAGTAACCTGATTTCTAAAAACTTTTTAAATAGAATAATTAGGCTAAAATTCTACATTATAATCCACATAAAAACATTTGTATACTTTGCCTGATACCCTGATAATCTTTTTTAAAAAACCTACAAAACTCCCACTTTGTCTGGTCAATGTAATGATCTACATATGTGCTCACCCTGTGTATGGGGTGTGTGTGTTTGATACCAAGGTGAGTCAGCAAGGACGTTTATAATTATTTTCTAAAGGAATGTGCTTTACAGTACAGGTCTGGTGGCATGCCATCGCTCAGGTAGACCACAGAATAAAGCAGCAAGGACAGGAACCTTTTTTCTGTCTAAAGGACACCACCACAATGGATGGTATTGTTGGCTTTCCTGCTTTTAAAGCCAAAAGCCTAGACTGGAACGCCTGGTTTGTATTTTGTAACAGAATCTTCTGTGGCACTTTCATTTGGATGCATTTCTGCTTATTGGCTTTTCATCTGCTTTGACAAATTAAGGCTGCGGTCCTACAGATGACCGGTTAAGGGTGTTGTGACCATATCTGATTTGTTGTTTTTTTTAATTGGTATTGTGTCACTTGATACATGACGTGTAAAGGTGGCCTAAAGTTTATCCAGCAGATTACACAATTAAAGTGAAGAAAATCCACTTTTAACGGGGACCTGGATATCAGGTAAATATTAGGTCAAGGATAAAATTCTCACTTCTAATGGTTAACGATTTACCCACAATGCCTTATGATTTCCTTATGAGTGGCATAAAAGAAACGAATACAGCAGCTTTTAAGTCCTTTATTTTTTAATACTGTCACATTTGTTATCTACAAAATTAATAACTAGCTGGAGCATTATTTAAATAATAATAAAATAGCAACAGAATATATAAAGGTGAACGTTTTTTTAAAGGTTCTTCATTTAGGTTTTAAACAACCTTTAAAGAAGGACTTTTAACTATTTTCACATATACATTTTGTTTATTGGTTAGAGATTTTAAAATTCATTCATTTTCATTCATTCATCTTTTATACCTACTTTTTCCTCAATTCTGTGTCACAGGGCTCTGCTAGAGCCTATCCCAGCTATTAGAAAAGTGAAAGGTACACAGAAGGAAACCAGAGTACCTGGAGTAAACCCACACAAGCACAATGGGAACAAGCATACTTCACATAGAAAGACCCCTTTCCCAGGAATTGGAACCCAGGCCTGCTGGCTGTGAGGCAACTCTACGCCATCAAGAAGCTCCCAGGATCGATTCCTGTGTAACATGTGCATTTTCTGATTGTCGATTCTATTTTCCATAAAAGTGAGTGTGTGTTGGGAAAAAGCGGGTATAGAAAATAAATGAATACATATTATAATTAAGATTGTTTGACGTTATTAAGGCGACCAACGTGGGTGAACACTAGAGGGCGTTATTCAGTACATCGACTTTGTTTATTTTTTTAGCAACGTCCAGAAACTTGCTTCAGCATGTGCTTTAGTTTCAAGTGCAAATAAGATGGAAAATGTGATGAAAGGAGAAAAGTGGGTGATTCTTTTTTAAGGATGACAAAAATAGAGGATGATGTAATTAATTTGAGACTTCTAAACACATAACTAACCACAGTCATATGTAATGTTTTAATGTTCTGCTTTAAATTATGGCCTTTTCTTTTTTGTTTTTGACCAGATCGTGCATATGATGTTTAAGTCGAGCAGTTTTATCACACACATTTATTCATTCATCTTCTATACACACTTATTCCCTAATTCGGGGTCACGGGGTCTGCTGGAGCCTAATTAGTTAATTAGTTAGAAGGTGCAGTGGCGTAGTGGTTAGCATGGTCGCTCCACCATGAGAAAGTCCTGGGTTCGATTCCCAGGCAAGGGGTCTTTCTGTGTGGAGTTTGTTCTCCCTGCGCTTGTGTGGGTTTACTCCGGGTTCTTTGTCTTCCTTTCACAGTCCAAAAACATGTACATTAGGTTGATTGGTAATTCTACAATTGCCCATAGGAGTGAGTGTGAGTGTGGTAGCTTGTCTATGTGTGGCCCTCCGATGGACTAAAAACCTGTCCAGGTTCTACCCCTGCCCCAACCTACGTGTGCTGAAATAGGCTCCAGCAGACACCCATGAACCCAAGCTTGTATAGAAAATGAATGAATTAATATGATCACTCATAGGACAGCCGTCGACTACTGCTGTGTAATTCAGTCCCCAAGGGAAGGGGTGGCCTATTGGTTAAGGTGTTGGACTAATACCAGAAAGACCGGGGT
>JAOTQW010000009.1:1935084-1952825 GCA_026260075.1 Sisor rabdophorus
TCTGCCAAATGCTGTAAATGTAATTTCAGTCCCATTTATTTCAATATCCTTCAGTTTTTGATTAAACACTTTTATTTAAAAAATGTACCTGGTAACAAATGAGACATTACATGCCAGATGAAAAATCCATGTAGGCACATCCTGCCCAGATGTGACGCAAGTAATACCTGCTGCAGGTTAGATCTTGTCCGATCTTTTTTGAAGTGTGGCTGAACTGCATTCCAGAAATTAACTAAAACCAAATAGTCTAGGAAATGTTTGGCAGATGTGCTTTTGCCCGTTAATGTTTATCAGTGAATTGATGTGGAATCGTAAGGTAAAAGATTACGGTCAAAATTACAGTTGCCTAAACATCTGGGCATATATACAGGTATATATTTTGTGAGGGATGGACCGGAAAGGACTTTAGCTGGAATAAAACCAGGGTTGCTGTAGCACCTTAACTTACTACACCACGGTGCTAGCGTGCTTCTATACCTGCTTATTTCCTAACTCTGGGTCACAAGGGATCTGCTGAAGCCTTTCCCAGCGCATATAAGGCAAAGAGCAGTTCTTCACAGGGCCACACATAGACGAACAACCACACACACTTACTTCTAGTGGCAATTTAGAATTACCAGTTTAGATATTTTTGGACTGTGGGAGGAAACCAGAGTACCCAGAGGAAACTCACTGCCACACGCGGACATCATGCAAACTCCACAAAGATCCCCTTGTCCAGGAATCGAACCCGGGACCTTCTTGCTGTGAGGCGATCGTGCTAACCACTACGCTACCGCAGCACTCTGTACTAATGTTAATTTATTTGAAATGCATGTGTTCATGTCAAGGCTGAGTAATTTTTATTTAATGTTTTGGTTTTGCTTTGTGTTATACAAAAAGTTAAAACATACAAAATAACTAGTCATTTTTCCAGTATCTTTTTTGTAATTGGGTACGTTGGTAAGAGTTTATTTGTCACATATACATTATTGCATATATTTTATACTTGGCATATTCCAGCTTAGGATGTCTGTGGTCAAACTACAAGATCAGACATGATACTGTGCCCTCAGGAGCAAAGGAGCTTAAGGGCCTTGCTCAAGGGTCAAACAGTGGCAGTTTGGCAGTGATGAGGCTTGAACCCTGATTCTCTGTTTAACAACCTGTCCGGTTTGTCTGTCATTGTCTTATCACCTCTCCTTTAGTTTGTCTTTTACATACGATGGCAGCATATCCACCAGACTATCCTCTACAATGAGCCTAGTCAACTTCAGTTGAATGCAGTCACCCAATTCGACAGGCAAAGTCTCCAGCCTATTTCCTTTCAGTTCCAGGTGCACCAACTGAGTCAGGTTTCCAACCCTCTGAGACAAAAAGGCAATTCTGTTATTCCCTAACTCAAGAGTCCTCAGCCTTTTACAGGAAAACAGCTCCTCTGGGATCACTTCTAGTGAGTTGTAAGCAGCAGAAAGGTGCCAAAGGCTCTGCAGGATACCAATCTCAGGGGGCAGCGAGATGAGTTGATTGTGGGAGAGATCCAGGTGCCGAAGTTTGGTGCAGTAGCAAAGGTGAAGCGACAGCTTATGAATTTTGTTCCAGCTTAGATCAAGTGTCTCAAGTGAGCGCAGCTTGTTGATATGCTCCGGGATGTAGTGGATAGAATTGTGCCATAGTTTCAGTGTGCTTAGTCGGCAGCAGTGCTGCAGGCTAACAATTTCCTCCACAGTCGTAAGCCTGTTCTCTTTCAGATCCAGCTGTTGAAGGTTGGTGAGAATAAATATTGCACTAGGAAGGCGCTCCAGTTCACAACCTATTAGCTCCAGTATGGCCAAATTTGCAAGCTTCTTCAGACTGCTATAGGAGTGTAGCCTGCTGCCCTCATTGTGAACACACAGTCTTAGCAGCTGGCCACCAACGTCCACCACACTGGAAGGAATCTTGACAAATTTGCCACGTAAGGTTAGTACCCGAAGGTTTTTCAGCTCCCGCAAGCTGTCTAGGGTAGCACCGCGATGTTCACTGCAGAATGGCCCAGTTAGATGAAGCTCCTCCAAATTTGTTAAAGTGTACATCCACAAGGGCACCTGCTCTATGTTGCTAAAGGTGAGGCTAAGGACTTTCAGGTTCTCTCGTAGGTAGGCAAGAGCTTCGACTTGAAGTCTGGCAGGACAGTGAATAAGAGAGATTTCCTGCAAAGCGGTAAGTTGAGTCACTGTGCCAGGAATTGTCACATTATTGATTTGTTCCAGCTTCAAAGATTCCACTTCAGCCACATCAAACACAGTGCTTGGTAAGCCTGGCAACATGAACAAATGCAGTTCTAAATGGTCACTGATGTTTCTTGAAATACGGGTGCGGAGTTTTTTTATGGGCCACTCGTGATTTAGGTTCACCTGACTTAACCGGCTCTCACTGACCTCAGAGAGAAATACAGCAAAACGTTTTGAGTAAAGGGGGTCGTACTGATCACTGAGGTGCAGGAGGAAGGCAAAGTCGTTTTTAACGTCAGGTATGTCATTAATTCCTGTCTCTAGACGCACATGCTCGAAGGAGTAAGCTTTAAGTGAACGATGGAAGAGCCAGTAGAGGGAATAAATGCACAGAAGACCGTACACACCAACAAATCCAATATAAAAGTAAGCTAGTTTCGAGAAAAGGTGTGCTTTGTTGTTATTACAACAGAACAAACCAAATCCAGTCAGATCAGGGGGGACTCTGCAAGTCACCACTATGTGAATATTTGGTACAAGAATAACACTATATATGGTTATGATGGCGAATTGTAGCACCTTGAGTGATGTCTGTAGAACATACATAAGATAGAGGAGATCTGCCTCTTCTACATGAGTCTGGAATTTTCGTACTTTCTCAAACAGAGCCTTGGCTTGCTCACCTTCTTTTTTGTCCAGGACAGATGTAGCATGCTCAGGCTCTAGCACATTCTTGTCCTGATCAGACACAACAGACGTAGAACGAATAACAGCAGGTTTTTCATCTTCCTCAGGACTTTCAATGGCTGATGCTTTTGCTGTGCAATTTTTCCTCCATGTGACCGTGTCTTCTCTATCCTCAGAGACTTCACTAATTGCCCTAGTGGTCCATGGGGAGTCAAAGCACTTCCCAAGGATTGACACAAAGAGCTCGATCTTAGAAGATGTCCCTGGAAATTTAAACCAAAAACTGCTTGCTACCATAAAGATCATGGTGTGGATGACCACCAAGTAGGGAAAGTACTTGCCATACCAGTGCACCGCCCTTTCGTAACAGAAACTGTTTATAAAGATATACTGGTGAATATCCAGGTTGTTCTTTCGGCCGAAAACCTCTACAATGTTTGGAGCAATGTTTTTGATGATGGTATGTTCCCAGAAGCTGTCATTCTCTCTGGGTTTTTGGAGGTAGCTGCAATCCATGCTTTCATCAGCGTCTTCGGTAAAGGGATCAGGAAGACAGGAAATCTTTTCCTGTGTTAGCTGTTGACAGAGATAGTTGTCAGAGACTTGACAAATTACAATAAAATCTATTTATTGAAAAACATTCTCTCATTAATTAATTAATTCATTCATTTATACCACTATCTATACCACACTTATTCCCAAACTCAGGGTCACGGGGTCTGCTGAAGCCTATCCCAGCACACATAGGGCGAGATGGGGTACACCATGGACAGGTCTCCAGTCCATTGCAGAGCCACACACACACACAACCACACTCACATGGGCAATTTAGAGTCACCAGTCAACCTAATGCACATGTTTTTGGATTGTGGGAGGTAACAGGAGTGCCCGGAGGTAACCCAAGCAAGTGCAGGGAGAACATGCAAACTCTGCATCGAAAGACCCTAAGCCCAGGATTCGAACTCAGGACCTTCTTGTTGTAAGCAACCCTGCTAACCAATACTCAATGTTGTACCAATATTTCATCACCAAAGAGTCCTTAGACAAGCTTTGTATTTTTATTTCCTTGATGTTAAGAATTAAAAGATGGTAAGAGTTACAGTTAAGGTAAGTGATTATAAAAACTAGTCTATTTGTTGAACAATTTTTATTCGTTTATGTTAGTTGTAATCATTAACAAGAAAAGGTATAAAATTTATTTTTACAAGGAAAGGTTATAGGAATATGATATACTATAATATTATAATAATGTTATATATAATATAACAAGATGGACTGGTTACTTTCTATGCTTTTATAGTAACTGATATGACAATGTATACCATTTACCAGTAAATATTAATAAAAAATAAATACTGAATATGTTTTAGAATTTGTGTATATTTCGATACTTCTACATACACTATATTGGCAAACATTTCTGGTCACCTGAGTGTCACAAACACATGTGGTTTCAAACCAACAAACCAAACAATTATAGAAGAAATTATATAATTAATGAACTACTTTCAGATTTATTCTTATTTTGCTACTTGATAAAGCTCTAACCTTATGGTAAGACTTTTTACTCCAATGTGGAGCTTGACTGTAAGATATTTATCTAACAGTATTAGTGAGAACAAACACTAATGTCAGATTCTAGGGTGCAGTCGCCATTCCAGCATGCAATAATGGAGCTCAGAGGGTTTGTGCCCTGGGTCATTGTCATAATGGAATAATATAACACTACAACATACAAAAACATTCTAGACAAACTGTGTGCTTCTATATTTGTAGCAACAGTTTGGCAAGGAACCACATATGAATCTGATGGTGAGGTGACCACAAACATCTGGCAATATAGTGTACTTCTACTAAGTGAGGTTACTTAGATTACTGCTAGCTTACAGGATGTTTAAAAAAATCATCTTTTTATATTTTTAATAATGATTTCCATTTAAACACAGAGCCTAATAATTCCCTACAAATTTTCTTTCCAATTTGTAATAAAAGAATGCTTTGCTAACCCAAACCTCATAATACCATAGGGAGTGTTGTATTACACAATTATGGTAAAACTGCTATTTTCTATTACTAGAAGCTGTTTAGCCAGCGAGCAGCATTTGAGGCACGGAACACATGACTCTACTTCTGCAACTGTAGAAAATGTTTAAAAAATGCAATAAATCCGCCTCACTTAGTGTGAAGCTGTCTTACAATAGCTAATATAGGATTGTATGAATGAAATATTATGCCCTAGAGAGCATCTAATCCAATTCTATTTAAATCTAGGCCAGGACAGTGCAAAAATGCAATGCTTTTCTTCCATATTAGAATGTTGGATTAGAATAATTTATGAATAATATAAATAAATAAAATTTAAAAATATATTTTTGTTCTACTAGAGTGGCTCACAGTTGTTTTTGTCCCACGCTTGCTTACTCTGGACTTCCATTACTTTATTCTCCTTTGTCCTTTGCCAGGCCACCTCTGTAAATAATTTGTTCAGAAGTGGTTACATCATTGAAAATAAATTGCGAGTCTACCTCCCACAGTAAATAACTAACCTAACTAACTTACATAAATAGCATAGGGAAGTCAAAGTGACGTAAAAGTATGCTATGAATGCACAATTATATGTGTAATATAAACCACCGATTCCACAATTGTTCTAGATGTATATTGTGAGATGTATATCTGGCTTACCATAGGTCAGTTGAAAATGACTCTTTTTCTGCACAACCATTAAAGGTGCCTTTCTGCCATGTAATCAGACAAACCTGTTGTATTAAAATATTATACCCTCACTTCTCACTGTTAAACACTAATGGCTGGTCAATTTTTGAAAAAAATTGTAAAGCTAAAAATAGTTAAAACCATTACAGTTTCCACCAAAAAGATCAGAAGTAAAAATCAAGTTAATGTTTTGACAGCTAATCAAACACTAGTTTAAAATACCATCAGAAATGAGAGCTTTTATATCTATTTAGACACTAGTGCAGGATTTATTAGTTTATTGATTCATCCTCTATACCCATTTATTTCCTAACTAACGAGGGGGCCTGCTGGAGCCTATCCCATCGAACGTAAGGCAAAAGGCAAGGGTAAACCTTAAAAGTCATCAGTCTATTGCAGGGCCACACATAGACAGACAACCACACATAGTCACACTCACTTCCATGGGCAATTAAGAATTACCAATCAACCTAATGTACATGTTTTTGAACTGTGGGAGGAAACCGGAGAACCCGAAGTAAACCCATACAAGTGTGGGGAGAACATGCAAACCGCACAGAAAGATACCTTGCCTGGGAATCGAACCCGGGACCTTCTTGCAGCAAGGCGACCGTGCTAACCGCTATGCCAGTATATAAGTCGCATTAATTAGTTATTATATTAAAGAAATATAATAATATTAAAATATAATAATACAAAAAAAGAAAGTTTTATATAGACTGTTCCTCTGATGAATAAAAGTTGACTTATTAACCAAGGAAGTTCCCAGCACTGCCAGTTTGTCTCTGCTGAGCCCCTGAGCAGGATCCTCTGCCACCAATTGCTCAATTGTGTATTAAAAATCAAAAATGTAATTAGTTACAGATAAGAGCGTCTGCCAAATGTAACTATAGTACATGCATTATATGAGGAAGTTTATTTATGGCAAAATTTACATTTTCAGCTGAATTTTGTAGATTTACAATTTCAGCACATCATTTATAGTTTAAAATATTTAAAAATGTAAAATAATTTAATAAATTAAATGACTAAAATTGGGGGCAGCACAGTGGTGTAGGGAGGCACGTGGCATAGTGGTTAGCAGTTTGCCTCACAGCAAGAAGGTCCTAAGTTTGATTCCTGGGCAAGGGTTTTTTCTGTGTGGAGTTTGCATGTTCTTGCGTGGGTTTATTTTGGGTACTCCGGTTTCCTCCCACAATCCAAAAACATGTGCATTAGGTTGATTGGTGACTCTAAATTTTCCATAGGAGTAAATGTGTGAGTGTGTGTGTGTGTCTGTGGCCCTGCGATGGACTGCCAACCTGTCCAGGCTGTACCCCCTGCCTTTCGCCCTATGTGCGCTGGGATAGGCTTCAGCAGACCCCTTTGACTCCGGATTTAGAAATAAGCGGGTGAACAACGCACATGGTTAGTTTTTAGGCAACCAATCTATGACCCTGCTAAACAATTTTGACATGAATGAATGTGGTTAAAAACAGATCCAAAATGACTTTTAGTTTCCCTCATTTCTACCCTGCCAACTGCTGATAACCAGAAAGGAACATAACTGTGAACAAACAATGAGAAGAAAAGATTCCAATCTGCTAAGTTTATTGATTAAACAAAGCCGCAAGTCGTATGACTTACTTTCTATCAGAACTGAAACGTATGTGAAAGCCAACCGCTTTGTACCTGCATAGAGCATCCAAAGACGCCAATCATTAGCATGGCTATGCACATGTACTCCGAGAAAACATCCCACCATGGCTTTAGAACCCGGAACCGAGGATTTTGTTCTGAGACAATGTTCCGGAACTCGTTAACCGGAATCATTTTGGAATTTGCCTGTTGGGTGAAAAAACCTGATTTAGATGAGAATGAAAATAACAATTAAAAAGAATCTTCAGATGTCAATACATGATCCATAAACATGTAAATATTTAATTTCAGAAAGCAGTTTAATATGTTAATCATTTTCTAATCAAGAGCATTTTGGATAAAAAGGAAGTTCGTGTAATGCATACATATGGAAAAAAAGTTTTTGGTCCAATACTTTTATCATCCATCAGAGTAGAATTACTGCTTTTTTAAGAAGTGCTGATAAGAAGCTTCAACAGCTTTTCATACCATTTATTGTTTTAAAAGTATTCAACAGTATATTAATTTATTGATTAATTCATCTATTTATTATTTTTTAATCGCACAAGTACACTGGATCCTAGATCACCTAATTTATTCTAATTTGTATTAGCACATGATTTTAGGTGGTAAAAAGAAACCAGGGAATGTGGATGTGAAACTTTTGTAACTTGAGTTTAGGGCGAATTCATCGGTTACCATCTGGGGGAAAATATTTGTTCTAGTATATTTTTGTTCTATTAAATGTACTAAACGACCCACCAGATACCTTCACTCATATATTACAGTGGCAATACTGTCACATTTTTTAATTTGCTCATCAAACTTTTAAGGAAGCGATCCTAAAACATTAAGGTAAACTGTTTGCATCGAAACGTTTACACCAATTTTATTACAACGCTTTTGACTTAATTTAAACTACTTTTGGTTGGTTTAAAGTTACAAAACAGGAGCATCTCTGGAAGTCCAGGATATGCAAAGTTGTGCTAATATCTGTGTTTCATGAGTATTCCGTGATCTAGTGGGACTTACATTTATTTTATTTATACAGACAAGCAAATAAGGGGTTAAATGGGCTTGCTCAGGGGCCCAGTAACTTGGTGGTGCTGGGAATCAAACCAACCACCAATACCTCAACCACTGAGCCACCACCGCTCATGTACATATTGCAATTTCATGTGATGATAAGATAAGACAAGTGATGACAAGATCTATAGTAAATCAATCTGTAGAATGAAGCTATCCATTCTATCTCAATATTAATCACAGAAACACTACCAGAACAATTTAAGTCACAGACATACTGCCATAATTTTATATTCACAAACATATAATACTTTATAAAGTATAAATAAAAAGAATGATCAATAATATGTAACGTACCTACTTTTTACGTATTCACCATATTTCTAAATCCCGGTGTCTTCATCTAATTAGTGCTGCTCCATTTCTGGGCTCCTACTGAGTCTTGGGACCGCCACCGGCGCTATTATAATCAGGGTTGCCAAATTGGTTTCGATTGTTTTCTAAATAATTCTCGGTGCTAAATGAACACCACCACCTTTTAACTACTTTTTAAAAATGACAGAAGTAAAATATAGCGATTTATTTCAACGTCGGCTAACAGTTGATAATTCATTCATTCATTCATTTACAAAAAACATTATTTAAAATCCAAGCCAATCTGGCAACATGAAGGATGACGCGTAAATGGTGGGTGTAGCTGAAAGCTACATATACTGCATGTTTTACTTGTTTTTCTGACTTTGTGCAAACTCAGAAAAATAAGTAAAACATGCAATAGTGTTTTTTATATCAACGAGAATTACACTTTTGCAATGGGTTAAATCCAAACATTAGTGTAATTAAATGAATGATGAATGGATGATTGATCTTTGAATATTTCTTCTATTGTCATCACTGCTCTGTCTTTTCGCCGTAAAGTTTACCAAGACTCTGTGACTAACAGGCGGACGTGGCAAACAACAACTTACTCATACTTTTTGAAATAACTATTTAAGAAAAAATAAACATAAGTATCATTTATTTTTATGTCTTAAATTCTACAGTAGCACTTGTTGAACTCCTTTAGACGTACACTCGACTGTGAGTGGGTGTGTGGCGCCATCAAGTGGTGGAATTGGCAAACATTTTAGACATTCATTCATCGTCTATACCCGCTTATTCCGTAACTCGTGATCACAGGGGTCTTATGGATGCTCTACCAGCACACATGGGACAAAAGACAGATGTACACTCTGGGCAGGGAGCCAGTCTATTGCAGGACCACACACACTCGGATGGCCAATTTAGAGTCACCAATCAACAAAATGTACATGTTTTTGGACTGTTGGAGGAAACTTGGAGTTGGAGTACCCAAGGAGAACATGCAAACTGCACAGATAGATCCCTTGCCCGGAAATCAAACCCGGAACCTTCTTGCTGTGAAGCAAACTGCTAACCACTACCCCATCCTGGGGTGACTTTTGTAGTGACATTTTGATGTTTTGTTGGAAAATTATTTATTTATCTTGCACACATCTGTTAATTTGTGTATGTTACATGCCTGGTAAAGGTGCAGCAACAATCGATTGTCAGACTGATTGGTAAGGTTGACATTTACATCAAAAATGTCAATACGTCACTGAGAAAATGTCTAGTTTCTGCTGTAAGGTCACCTACCTCAAACCTGCAGACAACCTTTAATCTCAGACAAATTAGCCTTTAAAAAATTCTGCTATTAACATAAGATGTAGGTTGATTGGCTGGTATATTTTATGATGCAATAACACCTCCCTTTGCTGATTTCTGGCAATCTAATGACCTTCCGGGAACGTCTTTCAAACGTTCTCTTTTGGTTTTGGAAATGCGTTAATAAAATTTAAAACCTCAACATCTTTTTCACCAGTTTGCATACAGATAACGCCCTAATGATGTTCCGTAAGCAATTATCTATGAATGTTTGGCATCCACGTTATATGGACATTCATCAAGTACAACTAAGATCCTAAAACGTTTAAATAATGTTCTAAGAACCTTTTTAAATATTTTAAGAACTCTATAATGACATTCCAACAACAATGTTCCACAAATGTTTATAACATTTATAAGAGCATACAAAACATTATAAGAGCATTCATTAAGTACAGCACAGCCTTTGACATAACATTGCCTGTAGTATATTCTAGCTGACTAGTAAAGGAGAAGAACTTTGGGCCTTCTTTATTTCTGGAAAGGTTAATTTTATTTAACATTAATAAAATTTTTACCCTCAAACGCAATAACAAAGACACCTATAGACGGACTATTTGGTGGTTGTGGGATAGGAGCCACTAAGTGTTCTTAACTCACAGAATAAAAAGTGTTTTTCAGTTATTCAATAGTGCTTCTGATTTAACAAAAACATTACCTCAGCTAGACCACCGAAACCCCAGGAGTCTCCGGATTTGTGCTTCTATTTCATTTTACTTTTGAAAGGCTGTCCTATAAATTCCACAAATGAAAAAAGGGCTTCCTCCCACAGTCCAAAAACTTAGTGAAAGACATTGGTGATTTTAAATTGCCCATAGGACTGAGTGCGAGTGTGTGGCCCTGCGATGTACTGGCGACCGGTCCAGGGTGTACCCCTGCCTCTCGCCCTATCGCGCTTCTTAAGCTGACAATCTGATAGACGAGTTTGGGTTTGGAGTTTGCCAGAAGCCAGAGCGGAGGCTGTGGTGTAGGTTGATTTTTCAGGAGCTGGGCTTAGCCCTTAATTCCAGTAAAAGGAATTGTGAATGCTTCAGCATACCCTGACCTTTTGGACAAATACGTTTCTGGAAGAATGGTCAAAAGTTTCCATAAACCTTGTGAACAGCCTTCCCAGAAAAGTTTAAACTGTTGCAAAGGGTTGAGCGATATTTTTTGAACCCTAATGATTACGAATAATTTACATAATATATTCACTATAGCAAATACTTTACATACTATATGTACTATATAGTGTATTTGCTGGTAGTAAAGGTGACAAACAAGCTGGGAATGTGGTAGATATTTGCATTTGTGGGTGCCAAATGCCAAAAATGTAATATTTAGCTAATTTTTTAATTCAAAAAAATTCTAAAAATGACAACAAAAACTAATAAACAGGTATCTTTAATACACAATATGTTGTACAATACATCAATTGCTGTAAAATGTACAAAGCAGTCTTAAATTATCTCTCAATGTTAGTAATAAACTGTTAGAGCAAAAAAAACAAAAAAAAAACCCACTACTTTTAAACAGACAGAATTAGAAAAAGAGAAGCTGATTTGCCGCATGCTCAGTATGCAATTAATACAAAAGGACATCGTTCAGTTTATTCAACTAGAACTGAAGATTCTTAAGCATAACTGTGTGTGGGGGGTGGAATTTCAAATTTATAAATAGTAGACGAAAAACCGACCTTGGTATAAAAACTCCAAGTGTTTTTTTTTTTTTTTTATTTTTGGAAAAAAAGCCTAAAATACTGTTAACAAGTACATTAATTAGAACTCACTTTTTTTCTTTTTACTTCTTTTTTTCAGGTTGCATCCAGCATTAAACGTTTCAAACCCTTCATCACAGATCCCATTTGTGCTCTTGAATTTAAGATACTGTTTTCCTTCAGGTGCTGACTGGGTCCCTAAAACACTTTTTAAAAAGACAAACGCCGGCCATCCGGACAAATGAGGGACAAACTTAAAGAAAAGGGTTCACAAACAAACAAGTAAGTGACTTTGCCAAAGAAAACGCTATACTAAAATCTAGCTCTTCATAATTACAAAAGGAAAAAAACCAACAAAAACAAATAACACCCTGAGTGAATCCATAAAATGAGGAACTGGCTAATAATCAGTCCTATGGTAGATTATTAGCCAAGTCAAGTGTTCACCTGGTTCAACATGCGCAGATCTGTTTTCTGTGTCTTAATAATTACTTGATCAATTTTCCCCCCGAAAAATCAATTCTCTGCACTCAGTCGGCTGAATCATCAAATAAAGACAGCGTGTCACATTCAAAAATATATCTGCTTTAAAATGTAACTAGGAAACTGTGATGTCAGTATAAAGCAAGTAAATTGGCAAAAAAGAGGGAAAAATTAAACGAGATCTACATTTTACCTCAACTTTGCACTAAATCATTCTCTCATGACAAAATGATCATTTAAGGTGATACCAGCGCTGTTTTTTTTCTAATGCCACACCCACAAACCTTTTTAATTTTTGCTGGCTCTGGATCCTGATCATATTTTTGGATCCAATATAGAATTTCTAATTAACATTCAAGAGTTTAAAATAAGAATTAATGGGTCCCCCAGAATATAGGTACCAGTGCACTGCTTCTAAATCTTATCTTTAGAATACTAAAGATGTGATCATCAGGGAACATGAAGTATGTTTTGGCTCATCGGTAAAGGAAAGACAGGGTAACTTACAGTTGACTGCCTTTTTGCATCCTTGTGCCCAGAATGACAGTTGCTATAAATCCCAATACAGCAGCGGATACTAAAATGTGTCTTAAGATGATAATAATAATAATGGCACTTTATTTTGGATGTTGACATCCATGGTCCATTGCTGATTTGAAAACCTCTGGTGTAGATGAAAATGTTCGGCTATTAGTCTGGTTCAGATAGCCGAGGCTGGTCAGTAACACAACAGAAGATGCAGGCGCTAAATCACACTAATAGTCCAGATGCCTATATAGAAAACCACAAAGTAAATAATTCACTCCTGCATCTTCTGGTCATTCTGATTCCACAGCTTTGTGTAAACCCTGTAGATGTCCAGAGACCCGTTTGCTCTTGTTTTATAGAAGACTGTGAAAAGTTGTTACAAAGCACCAGAATTATAAATCACTGAGCAGCCTGGCTGAAAGAGAAAGGAAAGAGACACAAAGAGAAGAGAGAGGCACTAGAATTTCTGACACTCTTTCTGACACTCTTTCTGACACGGCTCCATAGTAACTGCAACACCGACCCCGCTGCGCCCGGAGGTCATCCTGGTTACCTCAATCCATGTGTCCGTTTCAGGGTCGTAGCATTCCACACTATCCAGAAAGGTGTTTCCATCATATCCTCCTGTTAGAAAAAGCAGACAACAATTAAAAAACTAACAACATTTCTGGAAATGCATTTCAAAGATTTATTTATTTATTTTCTATACCCGCTTATTCTCAAACTCATTGAGCCTATCCCAGCTCACACAGAGCGAGAAGGCAGGGGTATACACCAGACAGGTCGCTAGTCATTTGCAGCGCCACACATAAACGAACAACCATAGGCACTCACTACTATGTACAATATAGAATCATCATTCAACCTAATGTACATGTGGGAGGAGACCGGATATTTTCTCATACCGAGTGCGAAGATCCGACCTTGGTGGGTGGTGACTCCCAGAGCGCTGCGCCGGTGACTCATGGACGGGATGAAGGTCCAGCTGTCCGTCTCCACGTCGTAGCGTTCCACGGTATTCAGCTGATTGGTGCCATCATAGCCTCCCATTACGTAGATGTGGTTACTCAGCGCACACACACCTAAGAAAACACATTCCAGAGAACAATTTTAACATACAAATTGAAGTGTAGCAGGCAGTCTAGCAAGAACTTACCTGCTCCACTGCGGACTGTGTTCATGGATGCTGTGCTCCTCCATTCGTCTTTCTCAGGATTGTAACACTCCACAGAACTCAGCCGATGCGTTCCATCGAACCCACCTACTGCATAGAGCAGCCTGTTAATCACAGCCACGCCCACGCCTATTCGCCGTGTCAGCATGGGGGCCACTAGTTGCCACGTGTCTTTTTCAGGGTCGTACCTGAATAGAGGACATCCAGACACACACAAAAAGAATTAGCAAAACTGAGACCAACACGCTCAAAATGTTAACATTTAAAAAATGTTCCAAATCATAAAACAACAAAATGTAAAAAAATTAGACATCCTATGAAATATTTGTCCACAAAAAATTAATTACTAAAAAAAATGTTACTTAGTTTTTCACATTACCATTCGACCATAAGATTTGCCAGTTAATTAAGTGAAAATGATTTTTTTAAATTAACAAAGCACAGGCAGTAACTCATTTTCCAGTCCATTACCTTATGCTTTAATAGTAGAGCAAATTCCTTATAATAACAACATTTAGTTTCCCTTCTGTTTTTAAATAAGTTGTCTGTTTCATTATTTAAAAACCAGCAATCTGTAAAGCTGTAAATCCTACTTCCTTAAAATGACTGACAAAGACGACGGACAATACATCTGTGTGTCATCAGAGGCTGAGACTAGCTGATTACTAGCGTTTGGAATAACAACAAATACTGTATAATTACAGTGCATGTCGTGGCCTTAAATCAGAATTTAATACTTGGTATCTCAATAGATACGATAGCTGTGTAAAAACACTGATACAGCTAACCATCATACAATTATGTAATTATACAATAAATGTAAAGCTTTTCCAGAGTATTGCAATATATATTGTGATGTACTGTATCGTGACCCACACTATATGGCCAAAGGTATTTGCTCACCTGCCTTGACTCACATAGCTGTACAGCTTTACAAGGGCTTTTCATGAGTCTTTACTCTGATTCATACCAAAGGTGTTATATTGGGTTGAGGTCAGGACTATGTGCAGGCCAGTCAAGTTTAGCCACATCAGACTGTCATCCTTGTCTATACGGACCTTTCTTTGTGCACAGTCATGTTAGAAGAGGAAAGGGACTGCTCCAAAAATGTTACCACAAAGTTGGGAAAATGGAATTGTCCAAAATGTCTTGGTATGCTGAAGAATTCAGATTTTATTTTACTTGAACTAAGAAGCCCATGCCCAGCTTCTAAAAATCAACCCCATACTATATACTATATGCCTCTGTCGCTACTTATCCCCATCCATCAGATTATGTGGCCTTCCACATTTCCACGTTTTAAAAATACAGCTGACAACTGATTGGAATATTTAGGAGCGAGGAAACTGGATTTTTTTTGCACAGGTAGCATCCTATCACAGATCCATGCTGGAATTCATTGAGCCCCCGTGAGCGGCCCATTCTTAGTCTGCATGCATAGGTGCATGAATTTATACACCTATGGCCATAAAAGTTCTTGGAAAATATATATATATATATATATATATATTACATACATAGGAACATCCTAAGGTCCGTTATTAGTGGCTACCTAACAACAGTGACACTGAGCAAAAGTGCCAACCTTGCTAGAAAAATATTCTAGGCAACGAGTAAAAGGGGAAATGCGCCAAGAAACAGTAACTATAGACCGTCAAAGAAATCTGACATGACTGATACAGGATAAAGAGCAGGGCATATAAACAAAAAACCAAAAACAAACAAACACGAAAACACTCTTCAAATGAATTGACTGAGTAGACGGCATTGTGTAAAGTGTGACACAGTGACGTATATAAGGCAAATGGGTGGCTTTTTTAGGAGTAATTTGGTTAAAAAAAATTATTAAATGAGCTCACCTCTCTACACTGTTATGATGGATGCATCCATGTGAGCCCCCAACAGCGTAAATCATACCATCGATGACCCCAATGCCAATTCGGTTCCGGGGTACACTCATTGGAGAGCATGGGAGCCAGCAGTTGTTCATAGGGTTGTAGCAATCAAGTGTGTTGGAGTCCATGTTGCCATCAGGTGCGTTGTTTCTCCCTCCAACGGCATAGAATAGCCCACTGATCACGCACGCTGCCAGGCCACTGCGGGGCACCTGCAGATCCGCCAGTCGCAACCAGTCACCAGTAGCTGGATTAAACGCCTCGAGGTAGCAGAGAGACTGCCGGAAATATCCTCCCGCTGTGTAGATGAGCTGCGGTACCTTAGGTGTGCGGCATGCCGCTGCTTTAGTGGGCTTGTGTAGAGTGAGATCCTGAAAGATCTGTGCTAGATAGTCTTTGCTCTGCGCGTCCCACTCAAAGTGCTCAAGTTGACGTTGCAGGAAGTGCGGTGGAAGAGAGTGGCATCTTACAGCCTGCAGCAGTGCCTGCACGTAGGGCCTCCGCTCGTCACGCTCGTACTGCACCCATGCCACACATGCATGATAAACCTCGGATTCGCAGCGTACGTTCAGCTCATCACGACTGATCAGTGTTACCAGCTGGCAGGGAGAGAGATTGAAAAACTCCTCTTGAGTCGCCACCTAGTGAAGTGGGGGAAACAACAGTGGAATTAAAATTACGCTTGCAACATTCATTCATTCATTCATTCATTCAATCATCCATCTTCTATACTCGCTTATTCCCAAACTCAGGGTCACGGGGGTCTGCTGGAGTGTTTTGCCTTTTCTAGTATTGATACACATTTGATTTATGTGATTTATATCACATAAATATTTAATTTAAAATCGTGGGGCATGTCAGTTTTGTTGTGGTACTTTTATCCGTACTGTTTGAGTTCAAGGAAAGCACAAAAATAGGTAATCTGCATTAAAAAAAAAATAACGCTGATTCAGAAGAGGAACTAACAACCTCCCTCTCCTCTGTACTGACATTTCTTTCTTCTCATAAATAAAGCATTGTTATTCAGTCAATTCATTGACTCTTTTTTTTTAATAGTGACACATCATGTGGCTTTATATAAATGGCTTTATTGGACACACCTTTATGCCTCTAGCAGCTTTTACAGGAACAAATCACAATGCAGCCGTACAAGTAGGACATGTAATCACGCACATATTCATGTGTTTATATATGTTCGAACCGCATTCTGAGAATTTCTAGACAATAACTCATCTGTCCTCTCTGCAAGGTAACACAAATTCGAATCACCTGGAAGCCTAGTCAGCCAACTAGGTTGTTCATTAGCCACAAAAGCACAATTAACTCGCTGATCTATAAAAGATTTTATATGTACTTAAATGTTGCTGAACTCTGATAATTGGTCAAAAAACTTTGTAAAAAAATTCCTATTAGAAGGAATATGAATGCAGCAAGCTACAAGTTTTTACATAAAGAATTTACAAAGGTACCTGTATAGCAGATAATTTACCTAAAACAGATTTAGCTGATTTTCTTTTTATAAGAATACTATTTTTATTTTTGGAAGGAGTCTCCAGTATCATTGTTCTACAGTCAATTGTTCTACAAGTACATTGTTCTACAAGTACATTGTTCTACAAAAAGCTGGTAGTTTTTGGCAAGAGAAAAGTTCTCTGGGGATTACAAAGAACTGACAGCTTCGTCAGCTTAAAAACACTGTCAATTACTTTGTTGACAAATTGACAACATTATTAACTTGAATTAATTGGTTTAAAGATTAACTTTACAAACTTAATTGTACAAAATGTCATTTTTTTAGTAAGGGCAGAGTCCTAAATTTTTGTAAGCGTTTTATCCTAAATCTCTCGTCGTAAATCAAACCTTGTACACCGAGCCTGATGTGTGTTGATCAATCTGTTGCGAAACGAAATCGCAAAACAAATAGAGTCATTTAGTAGTAAGGAAGAGTTTAATCTAGCCACAGGGGCCACAAGCCAGTGACTTCTGTGCCAGTCCCAAGCCTG
>JAOTQW010000009.1:1979174-1995383 GCA_026260075.1 Sisor rabdophorus
AGATCTCTTAACCCCCAATTTCTCAGTTGTTAGTTGCTCTGGATAAGGTCGTCTGCCAAATGCTGTAAATGTAAATGTAGAAAGACCAAGTCTGCCATTGCTGGGTAAGCAAGACCCTTAACCCTTTCTGCTCCAGAGGCTTCGACCCCAATTGACACAAGGTGGGATATGCAAAGGCCTTATATGTTGTAAGGTGTATCATTATTGGAATATATTTATTTGTAATTTATTCGTTGCTGAAAAGTTAAACAATTTATTACACTTTATTAAAGAATATAATTTATCTATGTTAATTATTACAATTATATTTAGACAGTATGTCGTATTTCATTTTTTAAATTGCCCTTAATGAGCTGCGGCTCAAACTAGCAACACCTGGACGTCACATGACATGTGCTTCTCACGTGACCCGACTGCGCTTTTTTTTTGAAAAAACAATATAAATGTACTCGAAAACACTGCTGATATGAAACCAGCAGATTAGTTTTTGTTAGGTAAGAGGGTGGTCTATATTCTGGATGATGTCTCATTAAATTGATTTGTTTCCGATTGCAGTTTAGAGAGATTTTGATGATTGATTATTAGTTATATTAAGAGTAATGCTAGGAGATTTATTGGTGGTTGGTAAGGGATGGTGGGGATGTCAGGGATCTTTGCATATCTTTCGAAAATCCGTTTGACTCAACCAAAAATGGTGGTGGAAGTGAATTTATTACAGGGTTGTGGTGGGAAATCGTTATTGTAGTATTGATGTGTCTAATGAAAAAGGCGTTTGGTGCAGTAAAAGCGGGCACGTTCGGATAAGTCAAAGAGTTAACAGTTTATACAACTCAAACGAAACTTTTCCTTCTCACCAAGGTTTGTTAATCCAGACTTGTCAATACGGTCCAAACTGGCGACATCTTGTGGTCCACAACTATAGCCCCCATTGGTAGCATAACTAATGTAATGGGTGTTTAGCACGGACGCCTCACAGCAAGAAGCTCGCAGGTTCGATTCCCGGGACTTTCTGTGCGGAGTTTGCGTGTTCTTGCTTTTGTGGGGTTCACTCTCCGTTTTTCCTCCCACAGTCCAAAAACATCTACATTAGGTTGAGTGGTGATCGCCCATAGGAGTGTGTGTGTTTGTGAAGTTCTTCGTCTATATGTGGCCCTGCGATGGACTGGCTATCGGATCCCCCTACCTTTCGCACTATGCTCGCTGGGATGGGCTCCAGAGGAAGTTAAAAAATGTTCGGGTATAAAAGGAGAACGAATGAATGAAGGAATGAATGAACTAGTCGATGCCGCCCTATTCGAATCATGTCATGTAGTTATTAAGGACCTGATTTCTGTCCTTTACTATTTTCACACCGGATACAATATTATTCTCTTTGTCTGATCACATAAGAAAACCCTCAAGTTGAATGTTTACCATATCGATTGATCTAAATTTACGATTTTCTTTTCTATTTTAAACCAGAATTCGAACCGATCACCTTGTGGTGTTAGAAACCGACGCTTTAGGCGTCACAGATTAAATTATTTTAGTTGTTACGAGATTATACGAGTCCGTCTTCGAAACAGTAATTCAATGTGACGTTCTTTTCTTTTTCTATTCGAAAAAAATCGAAGAGTCGGTATCGAACTTATCGAACACTGTATAGCCGTGAACCGTTTAGCGAACCTGCGTCGATCTATATCCTATTGCAGAAAGCGCGCGTGCGTCTGAACATATTCGCCTCAGGGGGAAAATAGTTACATTGTAACAGCGTTTAAAAGAAATTTTCTTTTTATAAATTTATTAAACATTTCGATACGGTAACTTGCGATTTATTTTATCTATTTGTGTGCAGACTGACTAAACTCGCATATCGGTGAGTTAACAGTATAAATTACACACACTAATATCTTGTAATATTAACGTGTGTTTGTGTGTGCATGATTGGCGTTTAATATAAAATATATAATGATTAATTTATGTATAAATGCTGTTTCATTCTGTCGTCTGTTTTTCCCCCTATTTTGTTAAAAAAAAGTAAATTGTAATTTAATTATATTAATATTTAATACAAACCCACTGACTTTACCACATGATTAAAAAAAACTCAGTTTATTACAAAATATAGATAGAATAAAATGAAAACCGAAAATGAAAATATTTTGTTTACCGTTTAAGTTGAATGTAATCCCCCCCCCCTTTAAAAGTCCATCTAAACTGCTTGATGAGCACAAACATTTTAAGCGCTGTTGTGTGAATATGATTGAACTCGTTTTTTTTCCTTTTAAAAATGGACATTGTCAAAGTAAACATACAAGGAAGAAACCTTGAGAGAAATCGGACTTAAAAGGGAACCAATCCTCATTTGGGTGACTTTCCCCCCCATCCTCATTTGGGTGATTTCCCCCCCCCCCCAGTGTTTTTTGTTTTGTTTTATTAATTTTTTTACTAAATTATATATAAAATCAAATCTATATAAGCAAATAAAAATATTCAAGCGTATCTATAAAATGAATAACGACAGTGTAATTTCCTGTTCAGGTCGTGTAATCTGGTTTGGAAATAAAATTTTGTATGGACTGTAAACTAGGGTGGTAGAAAGGTCGGATTCTTTGCTAAGAAAATGCCTACATGGTATTGATGTAAAAATGCATCGGTCATTATATATATTTTTGGGGAAATTTGTAAGTTGTGTTTACACTGGACTGTTTTTGCTATTTCAGGTAAAATACATCATTAAACAATATTTCGGTAACATGCACATATAAATTTGGTTTTGGTCATAATTTCCTTACATTAAATAAATCCATTTTGTTTATTTTCCAGAAAACTGTCAAAGGAGCATGAGTTCAGAAGTTAATACGTCCGCTAATCTCCAAAAGACCTCAGAGGATACCAAAGAGGACATGGAATTGGGAGATCTTTGCCCAACTCAGTCTTCTATCTTGTACTTACTCCAGGAAGCATCCAAGCTTGTCACACCACCAGAACCAGAACCAAACAGTCTGAATAAAGAACAGCTCCAAGAAGGCACCAAAGCGGCGACAGTTTTACACACATCTACGAACGCAGCGCCCAATGTTCAGGAAGTGGGAATTGTCAAAACACCGCCTAGCTTTACAGGAGCCTTTTCTATGGTGAGCAGAAATCCTTGGGAGGCAATGAGTCTGATAAACCTCCAGTGTGAGAGGCTTCTGCAGTCTGGTGAACCAAATGTAGAAAGAGAGGACTCCAAAGTCTATGACATCAAAACTGAAGAAAGAGATGCCATAAAAGATTGGTCCTCGTTTCTTTCGACTGTTGCCACTTCTTCTGTGTCTATAAAAGCTCAACCAAAAGAAAACGCTATGGAGACTGAGGTCTCCTGCTTTGTTCCGCAGATCCCTGAACAGACAGATCACCCGTCAAGTGGAAGCACCAGTGAAACCAGTGAAAGTGATGCAGCAGAAGATCTTGCAGAGCTCATTTCCAGTACCACAGAGGACAGTTCACTGTTCAGCAGGCTGAACAATAACAGGACTGACCATTGTTCTTTGGTTGAAACATTAGCGATACCCCTTGACTTGACCAAAAAACAGTTGGAATACAGTGAGGGGGCGGATGAAACAGCAAGTGTTTCCTTTATATCTGATGCTGTGGAAAGTCCTGGAAGAAGCTCTGTTGACTTCACACCATCTCTGGTTGCTGAAAAGTATGACGGTCCATGCTTTTCATCCAAGCAAGAAAATGTCGACCGTGAATGCACACTCATGTCAGAAGCGGCATCATCAAGAACTGATTTGAACAATAACCTGGAGGATGAGGAGCCTGATAAAACTTGCTCGGTGAGCTCTAACCAGGCCGCATGCAGTAACAGAAGAAGGACACCTAGAAAGCAGGCTCACCCTGCACGAAGCCCTGATTCAAATGATCCAAGACTTCAGGGCGTCACATTCACTATGCACACAGAGCTGGAACACACCACTGATCAGTGTCGCCTTCTCATCACCTCCAACTACAGGCAAGTGCCTTCTCCACTACACGGCACATAATGAAACCTTTGTTAAACTTTTCTACTATACAAATAGACCACTTGAAATCACATTTTCTGAAATAAATTATGCAAGTGTAATTTCATTTGTGGTTTATTTACGTTAATGGTACTGGTACAAATCAGAGGTGATATAGTCATGTCAGGCGGCACGGTGGTGCAGTGGTTAGCACGGTCGCCTTACAACAAGGTCCTGGGTTCGAATCCCGGGCACGGGGTCTTTCCGTGTGGCGTTTGTGCGCTGAATTTTCTTCCCCCGCTTGCGTAAGTTTCCTAAGGGTGCACCGGTTTCCCCCCACAGTCCAAAAACATGTGGATTAGGTTGATTTGGTGATTCTAAATTGGTGTGTGTGGCCCTGCGATGGACTGGTGACCTGTCTAGGGTGTAGCCCCTGCCTTTCGCCATATGTGCGCTGGGATAGGCTCTATGTCAAATATGTGTGTGTCAAATAAGCGACTGTTCAGGGCATCCTTGCCCACCAGGGGGCTACCCCAAGAGTACATGAAATTCGAAAAAAAATTTATAAATAAATCTGATTATAATATATATGCATATAATTAGATGTATTTATGTTATAATGTGTATAGATATATGTATTGGTGTAATTGTAATATTTAGAGATGCAGGATGCATAAATGTGTGAAAACATTAGTTTAATGTAAGCAACACTGCTACAACAAATAAAATTGATAATGGTTTTCTTCGATTTGTAGTGTGCAATTTTATTCATCTTTTTATACCTGCTTATTCTCTAATTCAGGGTCACAGGGGTCTGCTGGAGCATATCCCAGTGCACATGGGGCAAGTGGCGGGTGTACACCCTGGACAAGTTGCCAGTCCATCGCCAGGCCACATTCAGACAACCACACACTCGCATTTACACCTATGGGCAATTTAGAGTCACCAATTAACTTAAATGTTTGTTTTTGGACCGTGGAGTACATTTACAGCATTTAGCAGATGCTCTTATCCAGAGCGACGTACAATAGTGCTTCAAAATTGATTGTTGAGCTTCTTAATACTGATACAATAATCGAATCACCTGTATCCACCTAGTCCTATTCTTTACATTAACATTTACAGCATTTATCCAGAGCAACTTACAGCTGAGCAATTGAGGGTTAAGAGCCTTGCTCAGGAGCCCACAGTGGTGGCTTGGTGGTGCTGGAAATCGAACCCGGTCTTTCTGGTATCAGTCCAACACCTCAACCACTAGGCCACCCCTTTCCTGACTCGGAGGAAACCCACCCAAGCGCAGAGAGAACATGCAAATTCTACACAAAGACCCCATGCTCGGGAGTCGAACCCAGGACCTTCTTTTTGTGATGCAACTGTGCTAATTACTATGACGCCACGCTGCTCGACAAGATTTTGCTTTTTACAAATCACGTTTCAGATTACATTACATTAAATTACATATCACGGTTCATCTACAAGATTTATTTCGAACAAACCTATATGATCACTGTACTGTAAATTGTGCTTTTGTACATTTCAGTTGATAAACTTTGTCTGTGATCTGTCCTGTAGTAAGCTGTGCAGGCGTAGCAAGAGAAGCCGAAGCAGAAGCTTAAATTCCAGACCTCTACAGCAAACCAGCAGCTCAGGAGATGAGAGTGACTTATCCGGTCCATGTGGTAGGTACAGGGAGTTACCGAATAATTGTACAGTATATCAGACCAATAGCATTCCACCACTAGATATTTGAATGACCTTGCAAGTTGGTATTCATTAAAACCCTGGTGTAGATGGATTTAAAAAATTGTTTAACAAATGAAGACCAGAAACATTTTGTGTTTAAAAAAAAAAAAACAACCCAAAACAACATATTTTAACAGAAAATGGTGGTCTTGTTTTACAAGAGAATTTTCTGAGTTGAGTAAATTTTCTGTTCTCTAGTTCAGGTTAATTTATGTATATGGTGCATTTTAAAAACAGCCACAAGACTGAACTATTTCATTTTGTTTACAAAACAAAAAACATGAATTTATTAACCAAAAGGAATAACTATCTGAACTTTCAAAAGACAGAATAATATTTAAGACTACTATTTAAAAACCATAGTGGAATGTAATAAGGGAGATATTAGTGGGTCAGATTGAACGAGTGGTTTCTAAAAGTGATTTTAAAACTGATAGGTGCCATTCTAACCTTTAGCGGTAGATGACTGGGGGGCAAAAAAGCGTGGTCCTGTTGATGTTTAAATCTAGACTTAGGAACTAATGGGTTTCATTTACAATATCTTAGACCTCCAGTAGGGAGTATAAAAATGCAACAGATTGAGATTGTAAATTGAATAGACAGTCAATGGAAAGCCCTCAATATATACAAGGTGATAGCAGCAGTGTTTAGGATGTTTGTATTATGGAAATTTCTGAACATTAGGACTCCATGCACCAAACTCCAACTTGTGGAATTGGAGTTTTCTTGGAATTGCTCTAGTATTAATGGCCATGCGCTGTTATAATTATTAGATGAAATATTTATACTGCTCATCTGATTCTTGGCGTTCAGAGAAGACATGTGCGTCATGTTGCACCAGGAAGACTCCTTTATGGCGAGACGCAGAAGATGGTACTCCACTCTGCAATGCCTGTGGGATTCGGTGAGATTTAATTCTGACTTTATAAATAAGGCTGTAAAGTTTTTATTGCCTGATTAGGCTCCTTAATAAAGGGCACAAATTGGCTAGATACCCTTTTAGTGTAAAGTAAATTACAACTCATTTTATTTAAAATTATGCAAATTTTAGCTGATTATTTTAACTTATCAATTCATATTTTAGCCTACTGAGGGGAAAAAACACTCCTTTTTTCTGTTTTCGTGGTTTAAACATGGCAGGTATAAGAAGTATGGTGTGCGCTGTCTGCAGTGTTGGAATATTCCGCGAAAGGAGGCTAACTTTACCTCAAAGTGTGTAAAGTGTGGGGAACTCCTCCCTTACACCCCACAACAAAGCAAACGGACTGGATGTTAGAACGTTTCTAAAATGGTGGCCAGTTTCATTTTGAAACGATCAACTTCTTGACCTCTCCTTCTTGTTCCAAAATATTTGTAAAAAGCACTAGTGTATAAAAGAATTTCTCTGCTATAAAAAAAAACCCCCAATAAAACCAAATCTATAACATGGGGGTACTGTCTGTGTGTCTAAAAGTTCTCGCTGGAATAGTTCTTAATATTAAAAAGTAATAACTTTCGCATATTTCTGTCCATCTTTGTTACAGTATGTGTGCAATATAAATATTAATACTTGCTATTTGTTGCTTCTGTGCCCTAATAAAATAATTAAATCAGCTTGTGTATAATTTATAAACCTGCACGTTGTCTTGTCTGTTTGCTGTGTAATGATGTGTAGCCTTTTCAGGCCTTACTTGCATGCATTATTATGACTTTTTTTTTCTCTCTATTGCTACATTTGGTCCCATTTTTACATGTTTTACTGTAAACTTGGTTGGATTTGGTTGTAAATTAAATGTTTGTTATGAATAGTTTGTTGATTGTTGTTTAGGAATTGCAGGAAGTTTGATACAACAATAAATAATCTAAACAGAATAGTCAATTATTCAAAAGATTTTTACTACTGTGATTAAATAACATACTGAAAAAGAAGTTATAATAAAACTTTCCTAGTCTAAGTTGTTTTTTTTTTTGTTTTTTAGCTGTTTAAAAGTAACACAGCAAATGATTACATTTATTTGTGTCATGTTTGTCTCGGATATTAGTCACAGGGGTCTGCTTGAGCCTATCCCAGTGCACACACAGGGCGAAAGGTGGGGGTACACCCTGGACAGGTCACCAGTCTATCGCAGGCATTAAATAAGTATGTTTGGAAAACAAATCTTGAACTGATTCTTAAATGTTTGGGTTTTTTTTAAACTAAAGAGAAAAAGAATTGGAAAAAATGAACGCTACTACATTTTTCCTATTACCCAAGAGTCAATGCTTTAAGAGTGACCTATGCAATTAAGTTCTTTAATGAAGATGATCTTGTGTTGTCTTTTTTTTGTGGTCCAATTATGAACATTCAATCACTTATAATTGATATATGAATATACTAATTTTACTTTGAACAGTTTTTGTAAAATTTTGTCTTTCTCACTTAGCAGTGTGTATGTAACATCAACACTAGGTGGAAGTGCTTTGCTATTTTTTGAGAAAATACTGAGGAAATTGGAGTATCATGTGGCTTACTGGAATACAATGTCAATTTGTTTTTTAGAGTGAACTCTTTACAATTGCGAACTAATCTATGATTAATGATTCTTATTTAAATGCATAAATTCATACACCGTTCAAGGCACATGTAGCATCAGAACATTTGTGTAAATCCTCGTACAAACCATTAAGAAATTAATCTGCTCATCCCAGTATTAATTTTTTACTAGTGTAACTTACAAGAATGTCTGTCTAGATTGTATCATCCTGAAAAAATGCTTTCTTCCTAAGCATCATTTGTTAAATTTTTACACAAATGTATATGGTATGTGTCAAATTAGCATCCACGTGAATGCCAGGACCCAACCATTTCCAGCAAAAAATTACACTGCCTCACACTGATGGATAGTTTTCCTATCGTACATCGTGGTGCCTTCATCTTTTACCCAGGTTAATGATGCAATGTGATCCACCAGATCATTTTCTTCAAACTTTTAGCAATAGACATGGGCACTCTGACCAGTCATAATGAACCATAATGAGATATATATATATATGTTGGAGGAACTTCAAATCCTTTTTATGGTTGTCTTAAAGAGAAGGTTGTCTTCAAAACTATGTTTATCAATGTACATCGGTCGTGTTATAAATGGCTTATAACATGAAATAGAATATAAAAAGCATCTATTTATACTTTTTTATTTATTTATACTTTTAACATTAAATTAAAAAGTTAATGTAGTGTTGAAATTGTTTATCATAATAGTCTATAAAATATCAACAATGAATTAATTAATAAAAATCCACAAACAACATAATAATAATCCCCTTTGTATATTTCTCACTAGAGAACAAGAATTATTAAAAAGGTTTAAAAACTATCCTTATATCTTTTTTGATAGCTTCTACTTGTATATTGTCCTTTTGTATATTGTTGAATTCATTTTATCTAAATAAAATGGTTAATAAAATATTTTGACTATAATTGTATTGTTACATAAATGTTTTGGAAGATTCTGTAATAAATATACTATCAAATAAACTACTTTACTAACAAATATTTTTAAAGACAGTTAAACCTTCTTGTCACCTCAGTTTTTGGTTGAGTCTATTTTTTGATATATGGAGTCTGGTCTCTCTTAAAAAAATGACATCACCTCCTTCTCATCCACTAATGGATAGAGTTACAGAGCGAAAAAAAATCTTGGAGGATATTTTCCTTTCTTTCTCTTTGCTTTCACCTACCGGACCCAAAGAAATGCCCCTCCTCTTGCGATTATTTTCATAATCAAAATAAACATTTATCTTTCTGAAACATGAAAGACGAGAAAGAAGCGCATTCTTACTTCAATGGGGATTAAAGCAAATGGGTGTTTGTTTTATTTATATTATTTTTTTAGGGATACGGATAAGATGATTAGCGCAACTCGGATGTAAGTTTGTGTTTCAGCTCCCAAGCGTAGGTTTTTTCCCCCCTCTTTTATTGTGGTATTATGATTTTGGATCAAAGCTCCATGGAGGAGCCGGATATCGACGTGGTTGGAGAGCAAGATAAAGATTCCCAACCGTTAAGTGACTGCAGGATCAAGGAGAAGGATCCGGAGGGCGAGTCGAAGCGCAGTGAAGGAACCGGTGTTGCGTGTGTGAAGCCGCCGTACTCCTACATCGCGCTCATCACCATGGCGATCCTGCAAAGCCCCCGTAAGCGACTGACCCTGAGCGAAATCTGCGAGTTCATTAGCTGCCGCTTCGCCTACTACCGCGAGAAGTTCCCGGCGTGGCAGAACTCCATCCGGCACAACCTGTCGCTCAATGACTGCTTTGTGAAAATGCCACGAGAACCCGGTAACCCCGGAAAGGGCAACTACTGGACCCTGGACCCGATGTCCTCTGATATGTTTGAAAATGGTAGTTTTCTACGACGAAGGAAACGCTTCAAACGGCACCGCTGCTTCGTGAAGGAGGCGGAAACACCGCTTCCGGGATATCCGCTCGGAACATACGCTTCATCCTTGACGCTCCCGGCTTTGGACCTGTATCTTGATCGTTTACCTCCTCCTCCCCCTCCTCGTCCTTCTCCTTTACCTTCATCTCTTGTCACACCTGTCGGAGGGATTTTACCTGCTTTGTCCACTCTGCTGAAAGGTTACCTCCCGCATCCATCACGTTCTTTTACACTCGAGTCCTCACGCAGTCCTTTCCCTGGTGCTCAGCTTGCACCCCCGGCTGCTTTTCCAGCTCTTCCGCCGAGTTTTTATACAATCCAGCAGGAATATGACAAACTGCAGGCTCTACACAACAACAAACTTTTACAGCGATTCAGTGACTCTACATTGTAACAATATTTGGTTAACTTAAAAATGCATCTTTTTTGATGATGTTATCTTTATTCCTGTATCTTATACGTGAGGACTTTTGGAAAGTTATTGATGGATTAATAATTATAAACCCCTTTACAAGTGTAGATTTATCCAAGAAAGTCCGGTCCTTTCTCTTTCCAAACTATGTTTTTTTATGGTCTGGGTTGATATATATAAAGGAAATGTTATCCATTATTATTATATTATTGTATTTTGCGCGTTGGCCGCAAATTCATCAACATACATTTTTCAGAATTTTTTTACGGTATTTTATTAGATAATCAATTTTAGTGCAATAAGACTGGGAAACATTTTTCTACTTTTCTATAGCTAGACCAAATAATAATAATAATAATAATAATAATAATAATAATAATAATAAAATAAACCGACATCCGTGTAACGATCCGAGAAAATGTTTTTTTAATTTCTTTTTTTTATACTTTTCAAACCTTTTATCACGGACTATTGATAAAAGTTTTCATTCAGAGTTACATAAAACAATAAAGAATTTCGTCGCCAAACAGCAATTCAGTGTTAAAATAGTTGTGTCTGTGTTCAATCAAATGAAATTCAACTTAATATAAAGTTTATGTTTGTATTTTTAGTAATTGTTGTCTACATTGCCAAGTTTATTAGTATTTTAAAAGCGTTTTTTTTGTAATGTTATCAATATTTAACAAGCCTTCAATATTGCTGATTTTTTAAAATAAAGGTTTGCATCTTTAGCTGTTTTTTTTCTTTTTAACATTTATTTTGCTTGATTATAACATTTGCTAAAATGTAAAAAAAATGAGAAGGGTTAATAGGTGATGTATAGATGAAAGTTAACTTCCATGGCTTTTATTGTTGTTCTATATCTTTTTGTCTCTAAGATATGATAGATGATAGATGAGAATCTGTAACCTATGATAAATATTCTTATATCAGCTATTATATGTTGCAAATTTTAAAAATTGTACATTCTTTGAATTTTGTACTTTATGTGGAAATTAGTTGCACAATTAGTCAAATTTATACAAGAACCATAATAAAAATTTCTTAATAATTGTTTTTTTATAAAGACAGACTGATTTTTAACTGGAAAACTGTAATCAGGTTGAAAACATCACGAACTTCTGGCATAACCATGGATTAATTGTAAACAAAGGCAAACTCTGGCAAGCAAGAAGATGTCTTAGATGTCCTACTGGGGATATTTTGCAGAGAATCAATAAACTAAATTCAAAATGTCAGATATTATTTTATTCAGGTCCATCTACATCAAGTAATTAAATAAAAAAACTAAGATATACGAAGTTTAGCTACTTAATTTACAGCTTTTTAAACAAGGCACAGTATTCTCTTATTGTTTTATCCAAACGAAATCAAAATAATGAGATTTATGCAGTACAAATGGAGTGATTGTAAATCTCTTCTCCTTGATTGTACATGTGGGTTAATGTTATAGGAATTTACAGTACTCTAAGTTAATAAAACAAAATGAATCTGTTTGAGTCCAACAGCATAAATAGAATATCCAACGGCTACAATTGTTACATAAAACATCTCTCATAGATAAGTTACACCAACTTCATCTGCAACATGATTCAGGTGGGAATTTTGTCGAACGTTTATGTTGTGTTTCCACGTGATATTTCAGGCGTGATTTTCAAGCTAATTTATTTTCCAAACGTGATTTTGTAAAAATGTTTATTAAACATGTGCAGTTTATCCCATGGGTCACATTTATGATACCCTTTTTTTCTATTTATTTTCGAGATGTAAAGCACGTTTTTACACAATTAGCATAGCATCAGAAACACCACACACACAAACACACACATCACATGTTCACATAAAGAATATCAGATTTATTTGAAGATTATCCTTTTTTATTATTTACAGCCGCAAACTGGTCTTACTGATCTCATCAAATTTATTGTGCAGTTTCCCATGTCTGGAAGAGGATCTTCATGCTTATGTGGGTGGGGGTTTGGCGGGGGGTTATGCTAAGTGTTTGGATTATCTAACTGTATGCCTCACTTAACATGTGGGATTAAACAAAAAATTTGCCAAAAGAAGATGCTGACCATTTCCAGAGGAATATTTTGTAGGATATTTAATGGAAAATAAACACTCGTCTGGTTTGTTTCATTCTATAAACCTTTAATAAAACTGAAATCGCCCATTGAAATGAAGAAAAAAACATTATTCCGATTTGCTGTGTTGATTGCATGTCTCAGTGGAATCTGGATGATGGATTTGTTCGTGGATTTGTGTGTCTTTTTGTGTTTTTGCGTGCAGAGGCAATGGGACCATTTGCACCTGACAAAACAAACAGTGTTATTCACTTCATGGGAAAGAGGTTTCCATCTGTCTCCCTCTCTCTCTCTCTCTCTCTCTCTCTCTCTCTCTCTCTCATTCACATTTTCCACTTGCTCTGTATCCACATTATTGTGTGTTTATACCCATATAAACACAATTCCCGTTTCACTAATTTGTGTAGACTTTAGCAGGCACGAAAGTTGATGTGAAGGCAAATTGGGAATTGGCAGTAAAAACAAAACAATAAAAACAGATATAACAATTAATCATTGCTAAATGTTTACTGATGATGCTTTGTTTAATTATCATTGCTCGTTTGGGCACTTATAAAATAAGATTAAAAATAATTAATTTTTTAGATCTTCTAAAAAATGTTTCTCCAAAAAAAAAATTGAAAAGAAATATGAAATTATAATAACTCATTATGATGAGTTATTAACATTAAAAATAGTTTTTTTTGGATGAAGTTTCCATTTTGTTACTTTGTGTTAATTAAGATAAAGTTTATACCCTTTTTATATGTTTATTAATATGTACACAGAGAAACAAAAAGCGTAGGTATATATGACATGATTGCATAAGATGAGGGAAGCTTAAAACCTACTTATATGTTTGGAAATTAATCCATTTTAATTGATCTGCTTATGATTAGCCAAAGAGATGCAAATTAGATCAATGTATTTCATTTAATTCTATCGACTAAAACATACCTGTGGTCTTTTCCATAAAAATATGCTTAATAATCCTAAAACTCTTCTGAAAACATCTTTCATCTTTCTCATCTTTTAGTTGAATGAGAATTTATTGATGAAGTAAGCAGAAGGTTTTTTTATATGCCTTTTTATATATGAGTATCTTAATTATATGATCTAGTGTGTAATTTTGAATAACATTTATTTGACATTTCAAGAATATGGCTTCTAAGTATTCTCTATTATCACTACAATCTCTCTCTAGTTTTTTCTCTAACTCCAATTCCCATCGCACTTTTCCCTGGAGGCCATCCTGATCATGTTGAACAAGCATTCCATCCTGTTTTTCATTTTTCCCTTCTTCTGTTTGTTCTGCCACATCTGTGAACATTCGCTTCTGACAGCCCAGATACAAACGTAGCCTGAGACATTTCTGCGGAGCCCACATGGAAAGAAAAAGCTGGTGGTTGGTCTCAAGGCTACATAAGGATTTCATAGTTCAGTCATAATCACTTAATAATACATAAGTATACACCGTGCTGCCAGCTTATTAGGCTGAAAAAAGCTTGTATCTGTATTTGTAAGGAATGAGTGGTATCATTTAAACATTTCCCACCTACAGTAACTGTATAGGCTCTAAAGTACAAGTGTCACATCATTACCATAATTTAATAAATGTCACATATGTAAGATATTTCATTAGTAATATCCATAATGAAACGAAAAAATATTTTTAAAACTATACATTTTTAACTTAAACTGAAATTGAACATTGTCTCATAATTTTAATGTCTGTCATATCGAATGTGTTTGTACATCTGTAAAGAAAAATATACTTGAGTATGTGCTGTTATAGAAAAATAATCAACATCTGGTATCAAGGACTCACATGCACAGTAATAATCTTGCTGCTAGCACTACTATCAATCGGCCCGATGAAATAATTACTATGAATCACTCTAATGTTATGACAAATAAAAACAGATCTCTGTTGGCCACCTCCAATGTATTTGTGCCCTTAAAATTGTACTAATAATTTCCCCTCCATCCCCTTATTGGAGCCCCTGGTTCATTTTCTGTGACAGAGAACTTTACACTATTTATTTAAACAACGCTTATGTGGATACTTGCAGTGGCAGCAGTGAGTTGTTGATCGTAAGACCAGGAAGACCTGGGTTCAAGCCCACCAACGCTAAGGAAGATCAAAAAGATCTGGGTTCAACCTCCTTTGCAGCCAAGTCACCAATGTTGGGTCCTTTAACAAGACCCTTAATCCTGTTCCACAGGGTGCTGACCTCAACCTTTCAAGGTGGGCTATGCAAAGGAAAAACATTTTACTATATGTTGTATGATGTATATTATATTTTATATTATATTTTAATAGTTGTTTTTAAAGGATTAATCCTTTGACCAATCATATTTAAGAGTTTATGAGGTCTAAAAAAGAATCTACTTTTAATATGGCTACCTAAAAAGGTCACAAAGGAGACAGTAGACTTTATAATAGTATAAGTATAAGCATTTAGCAATCCTGAAACAGCAGTCACTATAAAGTCATTACCTGGACAGTCTTCCCATAAAGTTTCACATAAACCTGGCCATAAAGCTTGTACATCTGTAACGGCAGCATGATTTGCAGTAAGTCTAAATGGGTTTGACAGAATTGTTACAGCTGAGGAATGACCAATAATGTTAACTTTCTGCCAGCATGCCATTATGCTGACAAGCTCAAGTAAAGCACAGAATGCTAAACTAGTTTGAGGTAGAAGTTTGAATCACAGTGAAAGCTGAGGTAAGCGGTTTCCTTTTGAAAAACATTTGGCACTGTGTTTTGAACGGATTCCTAACAAATTCAGTTTAATGCTAATTGTATGAACATCAAATGAGCTGTATATTTTCTGTGTGTTGTACAGACATGTATGGCTTTTGTGTTTTTTATATAGCAAAATATCTACTGCTATATTTGAGACATAATTATAACCTGTACTACTGTGTGTGTGTGTGTGTGTGTGTCCTGTTACAGACCATTTGAAACTTTATCTTCTTGGTGCACTTACGGTGCACTTACTAAAATTGTATACAAATTAAAACACATTTCTTGCATAAAGAATTAATGTGTGTTCAATGAATATTTAGATATAAAAAGGTATTCTTTATTTATTGGTGCATATTTACATTTTTTATGTTTGCAATTTTAAAAATTTATGTTTTGTTGTGTCTACATTGTGCTTTGAGTACTTTTGGTACTTTTATTTAACTTTAATGCAAAGCTTGTACTGTGCAGGGTTGCAGGTTCTGGCAACATTTCCACCTAAACTATAACTCTAAACAACTCAAATCTTTAACAAAATATTTGGTGGCTGGACAAGAGAGACACCTTTTCTCCAGTCTTTAAGGAAGTTAGTAGTTCAGATTTATGTTTATTCCGATCTAAAAATACTGGAACCTCAAAGCCAGTTCTACTGATTTGAATAAATCTGATTTGAAATTTGAATAATTTGATCTAACCTAATTTGTTTTTGGGAGGTTTCATCCATTTGTCTCTTTTTCAGCAGGTGAAATGGATCGACTAGGTTCAAGTCTGGTAATTGACTGTTAATTTGTTGTGTTGGCAGGGTATTGTGCTATTGTTCTTCCCAGTTTGATTGCATACCTTTGTCTATAAATCAATGGAGTGATTCTGCT
>JAOTQW010000009.1:2029276-2039899 GCA_026260075.1 Sisor rabdophorus
AGGATCTTTTATTCTTTTGTATTTTTTTATCAGCAGCCTTAAAAAAGATCAATGCTACAATTGACTTCCTATTGAATTATTTACTGTATATAAAATGAACTATCGTACCGAAGTGACACTGAATCGTTTACATTTACAGCATTTAATAGACACCCTTACTCAGAGAGATTTACATTTATCTCTTTATATACAACCAAACAACTTGGAGATTTAGGGCTTTGCTTGGGGGGCTATGGTAGTGGTTTGGTTGTGCTACCGAACCCTGGTCTTTCTGGTATCAGGTCAACATCTTAACCACTAAGCCACCCATTCATTACAGGTGTTTTATAAATTATAACGTAAATGCTGGTGTCAATGATAAATATATACAAAGTTATATCTGCTTATGTTATGTGGATGCCATTTTCAGTACATTATATTACAGTTGATTGATTTCAGGGCTGCGGAAAAAAATGAACAAGAAAGGGATGCCATGTCATGCAGATGCCATTTTCATTATTAACACAGTGTTTTAATTGATTGATTTCAGGACTGCTAAAAAATATAATATAAAAGAATTATTTACAGAAGCTCATTCATTAGGAAAGTTGTAGCTTAGGAAGATTGTTTATTATTTTGCATTTTTTTTCACCAGCCCTGCAACAAACATAATATAACATAGTGTAAATACTGAAAACAGCGTCCCCATGACAGTAGCACATATAACTTTGCATACATTTTTTTTAAGTCAGCAATTCAAAAAACATCTGTAATGATTCAGAGCCAGAACCGTTTGGTAGGTCGTTTTAATAAGTGTAAGTAGTAATTTATCGTAATTATTAATGATAAAAGCCTAACACTTTAAACATCTCCTTATTTAATGAAATCACGCATTAGGACATCTTTCCTGGAACACATTTATAGTTTTATTTAGAACTTTGAAGGCTACAAAAAAGGAATTATGTATATAAATATATACATTTAACAGAAAGGGGAAACACGCTCAGTGAATGGAAGTGAGCATCAGAGAAAGAGGACCAGGAGAGGGAAAAAAAAGAGGAAGGATTTCGATTGCAAAAGCTAAATCATGAATCCCTCAAGCCTGGGTGTATAATTCTGTCACCAGTCCTCGTATAATTATTTCACATTTTTTTAATTTTTCACCAGAGATGCTTCATAGAGCATAGACTTAACTATTACATTTGATTCATTAACCTGTGCTTATTTGATATCCTGTCCTTAGATTAGTCAAGTATTATATAGAAAACGTAGATGTTAAGGGGTTAGCACAGGAACGTGCCAGCTTTGTATATGTTTTTGGACTGTGAAAGAAAACCGGAGTACCCAGAGTAAACCCACATGAGCTTGAAGAAAACATGCAAACTCCACACAGAAATTGACCCCTTGCTTGGAAAATAAACCTGGGACCTTTTGAATAAAAGGATATAAAAATGTATAATAAAAAGTGCACCCTATTCAGCGTAATTAAAAAAAAACAACAACAATTTGAATAGAACTGATTAATCATTAAAATAATTCCAGTGTGTTGGATATATTTGTATATTTTTATATAAAAAACAATGTTCTCTAAAATTGTGATTTATATTTACAATTATTAATTATATAGATAAATAAAATCCTAATTATCATTATATCAATTAAATAAAGATGACAGAATTAAATGTAATTCTAGTGTTACATAGCAATAAAAAAATCTAAAATGTATTTATTTATAATTTTATTGTGTGATATGATACACAAGAATTCATACTTCTGAATTTGTGTACTGTGAGTATAGCTTTATACACTGCTGATAATTTTTGGATAAAAATGGGATTAAACCAGTTTAGCAAACTATGCAAATAATTAAAATTTATATATTTTTACTTGCACTGTTTAGCTGTAGCCTAAATATAACTAACAATAAAAGTAGATAATGAGCCACAACAATTAAACCACAAACCCATACAGTTTTAATCTGATGCTTTTGTTTAGACCCCTATGTGGAGTTTCTAAATGCGCCCTGCTGAGACCAAGACACAGACACAGGATCTGCAGACGAAACCGCCAATTCCTCAACTCAGGTGTTCGATTGTGTATTCGTCAGGAAGAATATGTGATACTTCTGAAACATGTTACTTGTTGTGATACAAGCTGGAAAAATACTTTCAAGTGTGTGAGTACACCAGTCAGAGTTTTAAATCTAAATTAAAAAAGAGACAACAAGACCATGATGGAGAAGTTTGAGCCCACTGTATCCTCCTGCCCTGCTCTGTCAATGACTGACCCTTTAACACCTCCACATACACACTCTCCCTGTACCAGCAGCCCTGCGACCAACGAGGCAGACGGGACAGAGAGTAACGCCAGCACAAACCCCAGCAGCCCAGCGACATCGCAACTTACAGACGTAGCCAATGTGGAGGAGAATGTGATAGCGGCCAAACCGGATACCTCACCCCAAAACACAAGCGCCGCTTCTACGTCCACATCTAATTCCACCGTCATCCTTTCCTCATCCTCTTCTTCATCACCAGCGCCACTGCCTCCTAATATACCTGTGATTAGTCTGGCTCATAGTAAACCCCCTCTGCCCCCGATCCACATACCGGCTGCTAAGCTCACCACCCTCCACCCTATACCCCAAGTGCCACACAGACCTGGAGAGCTCCGACTGGCACAACTAGCTGTCCTGTCTGGAGGTCCGCCAGCTACGGTGTCTCCATCTAGAGCTCTACTGCCTCACCAATACCTACCTGGACATTCGTTATTCAACAGGTATGAGCTCATAGCTCAGGTTTTTTTCTAATAAATAATAATTATAGACAATTTCGTTATACCAAGTGATCTTATTTACATATTAAATACAATAATGGATACACAAAAGAACAGCTTTAGCTATTTTGTTTAAGCGAATAAAAAATGTTTTGTTTTTTGGTAGTCAGCATGATGTCTGACTTGTAATTTATCCAGTGTTATCCTGTACATGCATAAAGTATACTTGTATTGGCACAGCTGTCCAGGATGTCTCTATATGCTGTAAAATTAAACACAATTTAAAAACAATATAATACACCAGTGCACAAAGCCCCTGATCTCCAAAAAGACATGCTGTGTGAGAGTGGAAGAACTGACTAAACCCCAACCCTTCCAACACAACTTTAGTGTAGCTAAATGAGATATTCTTTAAAGAGACAAAATCTTCTGAAAAGTATTTGTGGAGAGATGTATAGGGGTAAAAATGAAAATAAATCGGTAGTATGATGTTCACAAATAACACATGGATGTGATTTAGAATGGCCAGTGGAGGCTGAAATGATTAAAGCAGCAACTATTTGATTGAAAGGCCAGGGGGTTAAAGCCCCACCACTGTCAGTCAGCCACTGTTGGGTCACACCATGCCAGATGTCTCTAAACTCTTATCAATATAGTGGTTTTGTTCCTCTAAATGTTAATTATACAAAAGTAGTTTTGATTATTGTCACGCTTGCAATTTTGAAAAAATTTAGATCAGTTCAGAAAATAATCAGGAAAGAAGAAGTGAGGATATCAGTGACAGAAACACACATAGACTCACATTAAATTAATTTATACACTCCAAGGAGAGAAATCAACAGTTGCATAATGTGACTTTTCATTTGACCAAAACAAGTGCTGATATTGGGCAGCGCGGTGGCATAGTGGTTAGCATGGTCGCCTCACAGCAAGAAGGTCCTTGGTTTGATTCCCTGGAAAGGAGTCTTTCTGTGCGGAAGTTTGCATGTAATCCCCCCGCTTGTGTACTCTGGCTTTCTCCCACAGGTTAATCAGTGTTTCTAAAATTGCCCAGTGGAGTGTGTGTGAGTATGTGGTCGTTCGTCTATGTGTGGCCCTACGATGGACCTGTCCAGTGTCCACCTCTCGGCCTATGTGCGCTGTGATAGGCTTCAGCAGACCCCCATGGGCCCATGTTAGGGAATAAGCAGGAATAGAAGATAAATGGAAGTGCTGATATCAGTGTAGAGGATCTCCAGCATCAACCTGAGAAAACATCTGAGCATCTGACAGTAAGTTTCAGAATAATGTCTCTTAGAGAGGGATTCTGCAACTATGGCCGCTTTAATCTAAGTGACTACAAAATATTACACTGACATTTTTTTTCTACTTTTTTACATGTATTTATGAAGTAGTGATTGTTAGTATTTTCCCCTTTTCTTAATCAGGTCCAAAGTTGATTACTCTATTACACAAGTCACTTTAAGCATTACAATTTTAACTGTTACTTTTAGTCATAATTTTTTTTATAAGGCCCGCTTCTACCCTAACTCTACAGGCTGCACATAGGGCGAAAGGCAGGTACACCCAGAATAGGTCGTCATTCCATCTCAGGGCCATACACACTCTTTTTGGGCAATGTAGAATCAACCTAATCAACCAGTCAACCTAATGTACATGTTTCCAGACTGTGGGAGAAAACCAGAGTACCTGGAGGAAAGCCTTGCAAGATCCCTTGCCCTGAAATCGAACCCTTTAAGACCTTTCTTGCTGTGAGGTGACCGTGCTAACCACTGCACTTTATTTCAAATTAGCAGACCAATAAAAACTGTATTTTTAAGCAATCTAGTGTCACATAATTGCCTAGCTATAAGAACGAATATTGCTGTTGGGCTACTGTGGAGCAATTTAACGCTAATGTTAACAACCTTCATTTTGAATTGTGTGACAAACCCGAGTCACTCTGTTCAATTATTATAATCAAGTTTTAGTTAAATTGACTAAAATATTTAATGACAAAAGTATAGCATTAATTTATCCACACAAAAAAAGAACAATTAGACTGGTGTTGATCCAGCATTTGGTTTATACAGCTGCTGAATCAGCTTTTTGGCATCTGGAACAAAGTTTGGCTTTGTCTTTGTGCATAGTTTTTTTTTTGGAAATTAGAGAGGGGAAAAAAACAGCAAACGATTACTTTAACAGCAACTCATGACATGTTGCACAAGACATTCGTCTACTTTGTTTTTTTCCCCTGCTACAAACTTATTATGTAAATACTGAAATTTTATTATACAGTTTGATTGTGCAATAGCAGCATGCAGGCTAGTTAAAGTGGCATTGAGTTCTGGTTCCTTTTTCTCTGCAAAAATTGTATCCTAGACAATATCTAAAAAAAAACTTAAATCATTCATTCATTCATCTTCCATACCCATGTATTTCATAACACAGCTTCACAGGGGTCTACTGGAGCCTATCTCAGTGAACATAGGTTGAGAGTCAGTGGTACACTCTGGACTGGTCACCAATCCATCACAGGGCCACACAAAGATGAACAACCACATACACACTCACAGTCAACATTATGAATAATTCAGAATCACCAATCAACCTAATATACATGTTTTTGAACTGTCAGAGGAAACTGGAGTACCCAGTTTAATCCACACAAGCACATGCAAACTTTGCACAGAAAGACCTGGGATTCTAACCCACAACCTCATGCTGTGAGGCGAAATTGCTAACCACCACACCACCATGCTGCCTATTAAAATTTTTTATTATTATTATACATTATTAATTCGCTAACAGGCGCCCGGTGGCTTAGTGGGTAGCACAGTTACCTCAAAGCAAGAAAGCCTTGGGTTTGATTCCGAGGCACTTGCCTTTCTGTGTGAAGTTCCCCCAGTGCTTGTGTGGGTTTTCTAGGGTACTTGGGTTTCCTCCCACAGTCCAAATTGCCAATCCACAGTCCAGTAGCACTGTGCTAGGATAGGCTTCAGCAGACTCCGTGACCCACAGGAATGAAACCCATAGGAATATGACCTTTATATCCTTAGTGACTGTTCATCAGGATGTCACATTTCTAAAATCAATAAACTGGATAAAACCAGTTTTAACAAAGGTTTTAAGATAAAAACTGCAACTGAATTTGAACCAAGTAAAAAAAAAAGTTCCATCGACTCCTTCAATCATTCACTGTACAGATGTAATGAAGTTGGGTTCTGACTGGTCACGTCATCTCAATCAAAACACAGGAAGTCACACAGGAACTCATCAAAGCCCAGATAATTGCTTTTTATGGATTTTCTTTTTTCCCTTTCGTGACACAGTGTTTAAGGTGTGTAATTTTAAACATGTTTCTGCTTGGAAGATGTTTCCAGATTACAAATGACTAGATTAATGAGACCCTTAAATTGATGGCTATTTATCAGATCCAATTCTCTGTTAATTAAACCTGTTTGGGTTTTTTCTGTTGCAGCTCTTTCCTTAGTCCCTCCAGTAGTTACATGTTTTTTGGTAACAACCGTGTTAAAAGAAGACCATCAAGCCATTTTGAATTGGATCTCACTGACTGTAAGTGTAAAAATAACTTCATTGTTTGTTTATGGAACACCAGGGATCCAGGAAGAAGAACCATGAGTGAGAAACACCAGTTTCGGCAAAATACTGATATATACTTTGTTTTTTTTAATCAGTGTACAGAAAAGCTCCACAGACTTTTAGAGGTTGAAAATAGCACCTTTGCATTTTTTTCTCGATCATTATCAACAAGAACCTAGGCATCTTAGGGACTGTTTGGATATTGGCCAAAACAAAAACATCTCATGGAAAATGCTTTTTTATAGCGGGGTACAAAAGTGATTGTGAAACTACAGAAGTGAAGGGAACTAGCATTCCACTAATTACCAGAAACTCTGCTGGTGCTAAATCTAGTGCTGGTTCACAGAAACAGTAAACTTTTTTAAGAAATAAGACTCTGAACTTTTATTAGTGTATGTGACACTAATAAAACCAAGAAACAACAAAGAATCCACATGCTGATTGTCAGTCATGCTATTAATTTAAAAAATGCACACTTTCCTTTTTCATACCAAATGATAAACAATTGTTTATCAAACTATTTTATAAAGATAGAAAAATGGTCTTTTAATTAAAGGTCTACTTTCATAATAAAAACAGAACAACACTATTTAATGTGCAGCAGAATCGATGTACAGTAGTTATCATTAATTAATAATAACTACATTTATTATTAAACATTAGTATAAAGATATTATGCCGGTAAATCCGTTTTTCAGATTATAACAAAATATATTATTATGAAAAAAGTTCATATATCCAACATATGTTCATACCTGCAGATCAGCTGATTTAGTAAAATTTCTAGACTAAAATTAATTTGGGTCTGGTTACTGTTTATACTCTATTTTTAATATTTTTAACAGTGAACCTAAACGATTAACGATACGTTTACAACCTGACAGGACGGCTTATGTGATGTATTTATAACATAATGTGATGGATTGAAAAGGACCAATGTGTATGTGTATATGGTTTTACCCTAATTCTAACCCTAACCACATCTCCAACCCTTTCCCTTACCTCAGCCTATCCCCAACTCTTACCCTAACCCTGGCCTATTCCCAACCTTAACCTTCAACCCTTTCTCCAACCGTAACCCGTTACTGATTAGTTGAAGCATTGTTATAAATTGTTTGTTAATCACTGAATGTATTTCTCCTGTCACACTTTGCAGTGCTAGCTGATATAAAGGTAGACACTTAAAGCTTCAAGAATTTGTTTTGTTTTTTTGTAGCCAACTAGGTGTAATATATTCATAGAAAAGCTAAAATGTCAATATATTTTTAAAAAGAGAGATTAAACCCATGTACACGTGTTCACATAAATTTTTTTGCATGCTTAATGTCATTAATTCTAATGTCATGCACATACAGCAAGAGTGCACAAATATTAGGCGACGTGGTCATCCGTTAATGAAATTTTCTTTTTGCAATTCAAAGCACAGCTGATGGTTGCTTAGCAACAACAAAGATGACAAACACCTGATTGCTTTGAAAAGAAACCAAAACAATTTTATATGTTTTTTTTTTTATTTTGGCGCAAAATGTTTCTGTTGAATGAAGAATGTAATTCAGTCGGTTATGATATCAAACGAGGTCTATCACGGTTAAATCCCCAACACCACAAAGTTGCCAGTGTGGAAATACTGCACAAGGCCCCTTACTGCCAATTTCTCATATATTTGAAATAAATGTAAGTTGCTCTGGATAAGGTTGCTGCCAAATATAAATCGAAATTTATCAGTAAAAATTGAAAAGATTAGAGATTAGGCAATAAATTTAATCACAAAATTAAATTAATAGCACAACAAGAATAGTGTGGGATGAACTATTATTAATTTTAAATAAAAAGCCTTTTTTTGGTTATTTCTACAGATTTGTGTGGCTGGTTTTCCAAAAATCTATTGTATGTGATATTTTCAAGGATTTTGCTTACCGAGTATTCTACTTTTGTTATGTGACATGTCCTTGTGTTTGCGGTTCCCCTTTTAGGTCCTCCTCAGAAGCTGGCCAGGCGTGTTTTCACCAACAGCCGTGAGCGCTGGCGTCAACAAAATGTCAACGGTGCTTTCTCTGAGCTCCGAAAGCTCATTCCCACACACCCACCAGACAAGAAATTGAGCAAGAACGAGATCCTACGGCTTGCTATGAAGTACATTAACTTTCTGGTCAAGCTGCTAAATGACCAGGCTAATGACAGCAGCCTAACTGACAGCATCGAAGAGGACAAAAGGAAGACAAAAGGTGCAAACCAGACATTGGGTAATGGCCACAAAGACTCTGTCCATGTCCTTCAGGACGCAGCATTTTCCCCAGACAGTGTCTCACATTCTCAAGTCATGCCACCACTTTCCACTGTTCGCCTGGCATTAGTAACTTCTCACCGTAACAGAGACTCAACCGATTCAGTCATCGCATTGACCACGTCGCCTGGATCTAGTTGCTACGGTGACACAGATAGTGAAGAGAATTTAGGGTTACCGAAATCAGGGATTGTCAAGACAAGCGTTAGTGAAGGGATGATGGAAAAGATGGAACAAATACAGACAGTTCTGTCGGGTGGATACCGCCGGTGACATTACTGGAGAATTTATATACATAACACTGGAGCACAAACTGACAAAAAGCCATATGCATCTCTGTGTGCATGTCTGTGTGTGTGTGTGTGTGATTTATTTTGTGAAATTGTGCTATTATTATTATTATTATTATTCTATGGAAATGTTTCAATTTTGATGTTTTTACACTTCCTGCTGTAACCGTTTTAACTGATATCGTTTAATACCTTAATTGTGTGCAGATTAATTATTAGCATTTAATTTGGTTTACACATACTGACTGTTATAATGTTGTGGAATTATTGTAGCAGTTCTGGAAAGGAAAAAATAAACATACTGTGTATTTGGAGCCCTTTGTACAACTGTGTTTGGCGAAGGAGATATGGCAGTAAAGTCAATGGTTAGATCAGAAATGCAGAGGACTTCAACAGACCGTATCCTAGAACCGGATCCCTGATGGTGGTGGGAGAATCTTAGTTTAGGTTATGGGTTTTTTTACATGACTGCTGGGAGTCACTGCTGTGGTCAGATACCCAAGGAGGTCAGCAAAAGTAACATGACTATAATGGAAGACTATACTATCAGTCCTTCTTATATATCAGGTGTCCAGGAAGCGCTGTTCAGTTGGTGCTGCCTCAACAGCTAGCCCACTTCCTGACACAGACCATGGGAAGGAGCTTACAAAAAAAAAAAAAATTCTATAATGAAAATTACCGCTATGTGGTTTTTCTCACAACACACACACACCACATCCCACAAAGAAGGGAAACTTGCATAAGTGTGTAACACAGGCCACAAAAGAGCCCCAGCCTCTGTTTCTCATCCTAGATGGGATGTACTCAATTATTAGGTAAGCAATGTGGAGATCATGGACCCCTCAGTCTCAGTCAAGGGGGGCTTGAGTGGGTGCATTAGAGTGGTCTGTTTTACATAGATAAACCTGCTGGTGCCCTCCCTGCCATGGAGCAAAGCATTGTGGGCACCACACCCTTTTTACTGGCACAGTGGAGGGCCACCTGCTACATTTCATCATTCCTGCTGTGGTTACCGCAGTTACGACATCCCTGATGACACGGCACACTTCCTCTGGCCAAGGTCATATGCCCCACATACACACACACACACGCTACACTGGAAAAAAACTGTCAAACAGAGCTGGAAAACAGGGTAAACATGTCAACAGGTTACATTTCATATACTGAATCCCGAAAAATAAAAAATAAATAGAAAGCATCTGGTGCAATTTTCATCAGTCTAGGCAAATGGCGGGGCAGCGGTGGCTTAAATGGTGCTAAGTTGTTGATTGGAAGACCAGGAAAACCTGGGTTCAAGCCCCACCTCATTAGTTGGCCACTGCTGGGTTCTTGAGCAAGACCCTTAACCCTTCCTGCTCCAGGGGCACTGTATCATAGCTGAGCCCAACCTTCTCAGATGGGATATGCAAAAAAACAAATAAAGCATGAAATAAGCAAAACGCTACCCTGTGAGCAATTTAACAGCAATATAAATAATAGAATAAAATCAAATGTGACATTAGCACTTGTACAGCACTTTTACCTCTCTAGGATCAGCAAGTGCTAAAGATGCACCTTAAGAATGTTAGGATAGAACATATTAGGCATGTCAACCTCTATTCAACAACATGGCACCTTAATCATTTAAGCATTCTAATTAATCAATAAAATATTAAAAGGTGGGGCGGCGCGGTGGCGCAGTGGTTAGCACCGTCGCCTCACAACAAGAAGGTC
>JAOTQW010000009.1:2080489-2109442 GCA_026260075.1 Sisor rabdophorus
TGGGATAGGCTCCAGCAGACCCCCGTGACCCCTGATTCGGGAATAAGCGGGTAAAAAAGATGAAATAAAATGAAATTATTCATTCATTCATCTTTCATATCAGCTTATTCCTTGATTCGGGGCCACAGGGGTAGACCCTGGACAGGGCCACATAAAAACAACCACACACTTACATACACTGTACCTAATGTACATGTTTTTGTACTGTAGAAGGAAACTGGTGTACCCCGTGGAAACCCACGCAATTACAAGGAGAAACTCTGCACAGAAAGACCCGGGAATTGAACCCACATCCTTCTTAATGTGAGGCGAAACGTGCTAACCACTGCACCACCGTATTTAATTATATTTAATAAAATATTTGATCGATTTGCGTATACCTGCAACATTCATTCTTTATTCATTTATCTTCTATACCCACTTTACCCATTTATTACCCTACCTCTGTCTGCTGGAGCCTATCCCAGTGCACATAGGTACACCCTGGACAGATCACCAGTCCATTACTGGGCCACACATAGACGAACAACCACACACACTCACAAAGACAATTTAAAATCACCCTAACCATGAACCAGTCACAATTAACGAATGTACATGTTTATGGACTGTGGGGGGAAACCAGAGTACCCAGAGTTAACCCACGCAAGCGCAGAGAGAAACCCCTTGACCGGAAATCGAACCTGGGACCTTCTTGCTTTGAATCGAACGTGCTAACCACTACACCCCGCGCCACCCCTGATTAAGTTTTGTTTTTGAATAATTCACGAATTAGCTTTAAGTTGGTAAATAGTATAAAATTTAGCCATAAAACTTTACAATGTGACTGCATGATTGTTTATGTTAAAACATGTTTATTTCAAACACCATACAAGCATTTTTTATATCATTGTCTTGCTAAAAATGCTATGTATATATTATAAAAAAAACAAACCGAGTCCAACTAGCAGATGAGTAAAGTACAGTTTATGAGTTCGATCTCCCTTATCTTCGAGTGTAAAAATAGGGAGGCTTTAGCACCTTTGTAATGACGGCATTGAGCCTTCAAGAGAAAACAAAAAACGAAAGTAATAATAATTTAACTACGAATAAACTGAACGATACATTTCTTGCTTGCCTGCTTAATGCGCCATTTGCCTTGATCTACGCAGAGAAAGCGATAGAATTCTATGATGAAACACTACATTAGAAAAAGTGGCATTTGTACAGTCCCTGTGACAGTATACGCATACATTGTTTAGTAAATCACAACCCAGCAAAAAAAAAAAGAAAACATGTGGTTTTCTTACATTACTACATAAATGAGTTTTCACCGTGGTTGCGGTTACCCCGGATACAAAACCAGAAACTTTCTAGTGGTTAAAACAAAAACAAACAATTACAGCAAAAGCAAAATCTGGAGCTGACGAGGGTAAAAGCCGAAACGATCATTTTTTTCCTCTCTTCACCTCTTTTTCAAAGCAGGCGAGGCTGTGAGACCCGTACAAATGCTGATTGCAAAGCTGATTTTGGTTCCATCTAAATCTGGATAAGCTTTGAGTCCGTGTGGAAGCAGCTTCTCTTTCGCCTGGTTTAGAAAGGGATGGGGCCATAGTATGTTGTGTAAGCTGCCACGATCCCATCAGTATCAGACATGTGCTCGCAAGCCAAGTTGGCCTCGCACACCTCCCTCAGACTGTTAAAAAAGAAATGGAAAATATAAAGAGATTTAAATGATAGAAAAAGCTTTAAGATTCAAACATCAATAGTGACAATTTCAAGTGATTGAAATCTACACAACTGGAGACATTCATTCATTCATCTTCTATACCCTCTTATTCCCAAACTCAGGGTCACAGAGGTCTGCTCTGTGGGCAAAAGGCAGAGGGTAAGCACATAGGGCAAAAGGCAGAGGGTACACCCTGGACAGGTTGCCAGCCCATCACAAGGCCACACACACAACCATGCACACTCAAATTCAATCCTATGTGCAATTTAGAGTCACCTAACAACCTAATACATATGTTTTTGGACTGTGGTAGGAAACCGTAGTACCCGGAAAAAACCCACGCAAGCGGGGGTAGAACATCCAAACTCCGCACAGAAAGACCCCGTGCCCGTGATTCAAACCCAGGACTTTCTTGTTGTGAGGCGACCTGCTAAACACTAAGCCACCGCGCCGGCCTGGAGACATTTACATAATTTGGTAGACGTCCTTATCCAGATTGAATTACATCTTTTTCATACAACTAGGCAATTGGGGATCAAGAGCCTTTCTTGACAGGCCCAACAGTGGTAACTTGGTGGTTCTGGCAATCAAAGCCTAAACTAGCAGCCCAAAACCTCAACCACTGCATTACCACTTCCCTATTGGACAACAGATTCGAATCAAATAGAATAGAATAGAATAGAATAGAATAGAATAGAATAGAATAGAATAGAATGTGTACCTCTCCAGCTGAACCTGAGTCAGATCTGCAACTGGTGTTCCAGCTCTTCTGTGTCTCCTCAGCAGAGCTGTGGCAAGAGATCTTTTCACCATCACATGGTCAGGTGCACCTGTGGCTGCAGGAAAAGCGGGGGGAGGGGGCTCTCAAAGATGATCCTTTGCTAAGAAACGTCTTAATGTAACAAGATGCAAGAGGGTATCTCACCTTCAACGCTGTTGGAGTTGGACTCAGATGAAGAAGAATCGGACGCAGAATCGGACGCAGAATCGGAGGCAGAATCGGACGTAGAGTCAGAGTTGGACGTAGAGTCTGATTCAGACGAAGAGGAAGAGGAAGAGGAAGAGTCGGCGGGGGCGGTAGCATCAGCTCCTGAATCAGCTGCAGGATCGGCGTCGGGTTCCGCTGAGAAATTCACAACTGCACACATGATGAAACATGGAATCGAAAGATAAAGCCTTGTTCTGTTATTGAAACTAATATTCAAATATGCAGACAGACAATCTTACCTCCTGTTGACATGCAGGCAGTCAGCACAGCAAAAAGGATGAGGAGGGTGAAGGTCTTCATCTTTTCTTTTTTGTTGATTTGTTCCTACAAAAAATTCACTGTCTGTGTCTTTGTCTTCTCCCAGTACCTTTATACTGCTCTAACCCCTCTAAGGACTGCTTTCGAAGATTGTGATTGGTTTGAGAATCAAGTGACACCAAACCTCTTTCTGCAACACACACACACACACACACACACACACACACACACACACACATACACACTTGCACCCCAAACAACACTTTCTAAAACGGTCATACATGTCTCGAGACACTATATAATTCAACCACAGACGATTTGGATTTGGATTTTTTGGAAGATGTTCTATAAAGTTTGGTTTAGGTTGTATGAAACTGAAAAGACGATCTAGATTAAAAGACGATATATATTAGGTTGATTGGTGACACTAAATTGCCCATTGAAGTGAGTGTGATTGCATCTGGGTGTCTGGTGGCTTTGCGATAGACTGGTGACCTGTCCAGGCTGGACCCCCTGCCTCTCGCCCTATGTGCGCTAAAAAAATTACACAAGAAAAATGGTCAAAATGGAGTAAAGCCAAATAAATAATGAAAAAAAACTCGGAAAAGATATTTTGCTAAGGTAAATTGAAACAAAGTTAAAGTGAAATTGGGGTCAAACTAAGAATTGGTGTGATATTAACCAAAGTGAAATTGATGTAATAGATGAACTGAGTTAAACTTATGATTTAAGGTCTAACTGAGGTAACAGTTAAACTGAATTAATGGTTTATTAATAAAATAATGCTAAAGTTAGTAACTAAACCCAAGATTAATTTTGAATTATTTTTCTAGCAAGTTAATTTATACTTGGGATAAACCTTTCGCTAGTTATTACTAGAATTCTATTACATTTGTTCACTAATTCTTTAATGGAAGATTAGCGTAAATTAAAAAAGACAAATCAAAAGCAATGTACCCTCTTAAAAAACCTTTCAGAACTCTCAGAATAAATGTTTCCAGAGTACTGCCGTATAAACAATAAACATATGAGTCAAACTCCTAATTATCTTTCATTTTTCATTAGTTATTACATGCACAAACCAATAATCCTTTCATACAGACCAGATAATTGTCAACAATGTGACCAAAAAATGACCACAAAGATGCATTACGTGCCAGATTTAATTACAGGCCTGTTCTAGACTAACCAAAAACCATATTCAGACCAAACCACACAAACTTAAACGGCAAACTTTGATGCCTTTTTGAGAATTTCTATATGCTGGAATTTTTTTTTTTTTTTTTTTTGGAGCAACTTGAAGCAACAAAGAGTTTAACAAGACTGCAGCTGGATGTTGGTTGCAGATATATAATAATAAGCATGGAGTTTAAATTGCTCTACATGGTTCCTTCATTAAAACTTCATCCGTTAATAGTTTTATGTATCTGTGAGTATGCTGTTGCGACCTCTAGCCTACTTTTAACTTATTGTTTATACATGTTTATGATATTTCTGGTGATAGTGATTTATCTTGGCCAGCCTGGTGTATAATTTCAATGTCTGCTGCAGTGACTATTTAGTAGAACTGTTCCAATGTGAAGGGCATTCTGAGTAGAAGAAAAAAGAAAAAACATCGCCACATTGAGTCTTGGCAAATGCAATAGATGTAGCTGGTCAGAGCTTACCAGTGTTTGCTGTAATTTAAAATCAAAGTGCTGCACGTTCCTGTATTTTGCGTGCAAATAGCTCTTTTTTCATTAGTCATGGACCAAAACGAATAGTAGCGGCATGACTATCAAATGATGAATAAGAACTTGAAATACAAAATTAAGTACCCATACAAGGATCCATCCCCTAACCTCACCACGATTATAGCGAAATGTCATCACTGCAATGTAATCTGTATCTGTTTATCTGCCCATAATCAACATAACTTACACTTGTTTTTGTTTTATTTGTAAGTTACATAACCTTTTTTATCAATTAACTTTTATTTCACAAGATCAGTTCTGGATCATTTGGAATGTAGCATAAAGACACACAGGCTACATTCACACCGCAAGCAAATGTGGCCCAAATCTGATTTTTGTTGGTGACTTTTCTTCTGACAGTGTGAACAGCACAAACCACACAGAATTAGATGGTTTAATTCTGATCTGTGCCACTTACTTATATGGTTTTACATCCTACACTGATCAGATGTTTTGCCACAGCAAAACATGATTGTACACAGTACAACATACTATGAGGGTTTTTCTTCAATCAACAACGTAGCGCCAACCAAGCATTTGAGCCACCACTGCCCTGTTAACGGTTATGTCGGAATTCATGAAACATTTATGTTATATCTACATAAATCTTTATTCGATGCTGGTGCCCAACTACAAAACGTTGATATACCATTGATTTTGTTAAATGCATTCGAATCATTGTCTTACCACTCGTGACATACACAAATTCCTCCATCTTGAAAGGTTGGGGTCAGAGCGTAGGGTCAGCAATGATACAGTGCCCCTGTAGCAGGAGGAGTTAAGGGTCTTGCTAAAGAACCCAATAATGGCAATGGTGGTGCTTGAACTCCGGTCTTCCTGGTCTTCCTAGGCGGTGGTTTGGCTGTAACCCATTTTTATCAATCAATTTTTTCTCCATGATCAGTTATGCCTGAAACTCTGATATTGGCCCCATTTAAAACAGCAGCTCTACCCAAAAAGTCGGTTCTTGACCAGTGATGTAGAAGTGGCTAGGGAATGTTGGTGAAATTATAAATAAAATGTGGGTTCTATTGTCAAGCCTAAGAGTATATATAAAAGGAAATTTTATATATACGTGTGCAAACCCGGTGTCTTTAGAAGACCAAGGTCAAATCTAAATGTAAAAATCTAAAGCCTCCAGTCCCGCTCATATTCAAGCTTTTATATGAACTCAGTGCACTGCATTAATGATAAGGCTAGGTTATAAGCAGGAGTCACTTCTTCTTTAGGATTCAAGATGCATTCAAGAAAGAATTTAATGCATTCCAGAAAGAATAATTAAAAACTTGTTTTTACACTTAACTCTTGGTACATACCAAAACCAGACTGATCAAAATCAGTTCCCAAGAGAGAGAGAAACAGTTAAAAGATAGCACCAAGTTTGACCTTTACATTATTACTATTTACAACATAACAAGTAAACAAGTAAAAAAAACATTACAGGCTACAGTGTTTCTAACTAAATGCTCTGAAAGGGGAAGCGGTAGCGCAATGGTTAAGTTGTTGGATTGCAAATTGGAGGATCAGCGTTTAATTCCCAGTACCAACAAAAAGTATTTGCACTGATGTGACATGGTGCTAGTTTTGAAAAGGGATAAAGTATGTCTGAATATTATCCATACTACCAGTAAACATACTATACAAAACATAATTCTTCTTTTGGTCTGGAAGTATAGAATTAAATCGAAGAGGTGGTAGCTCAGTGGTTAAGATCTGGTTTGATTCACCGCACCACCACGTTTCCATTGCTGACTTACTGAGCAAGACTCTTAACCACATTTTCTCATTTGTATAAACAGATACATGCAAGTCCCTCTGGATAAGGGTGTTTACCAAATATGTGAGTGTAATTTATTCATTCATCTTCTATACCTGCTTATTTCCTAACTCTGGGTCGCAGGGGTTTGCTGTAGCCTATCCCAGTGCACATAGTCACACCTCAATAGGTCACCAATCCATCGCAGAGCCACACATAGATGACAAACCACGATAAACCATGTACAGGTTTTTTTTACTGTTGGCAGCCATGTAAGTATGATTGTCATAAAAAAAAAAAATTACTAAGGTTAGTAAGACCAGAGGAAGGCCCAGAGACAGTTCTGACAGTCAGGGGTCATCTGTTGCTTGGGGTCATCTATTGCCCAGGGGTCATCTGTTTTTTAACATGTCCTTTGGTTAGCCTTATCAGGGTTCATGTGCAGTTATTGATTTATTTGTATTTGTGTCATAGGACAGTTTTAGAAACTCTTACTGAGCTTATAGAATTATTGCCATCTAAAGAGATTTAAGGGATACATCTTTGATTTGTTGTTCTTAGAACATTTATATCTGAAATTGTTTCAGGTACCAGTATCTGCCTGATTAAGCTAATTCTTTACCTTTCACCCTTTTTGTATAAAAAATGTTAACCACCACCTGCTCTGAGGAGATTTCCCATGCCATGTATGCATAAAAAGGATGCAAAAGTCCAGATAGTCCTAAAAATGTACCATGTTGCACCAGTTCCTCTGTTCCGGAGCCCCACATCACCAGGAAAAAGGTCAACTGAACTTCTGTTGATTGTTTGGATGGGGACCATTCTGTAAATAAAAGTTGCAGAAGATATCAAATAATGACTCAGACAAATGAGAAGCTGGTGGCCTTAACAGCAGCCATTAGAATGCAAGCAGACATGCAGCAGAGGAAAGAGAAGAAAACAAGGTTTCATGAAAAAGAGTTCACGGAGCAAAGCAGCCAAAATGTGGCTTCACCGCTGGCATCCACCATCACGGGCAGACACCACAAACAAACTCCGCTGACCGCCGTGTGTATATGTTGCTTGGTGCTATAGTGCAGCACACAGCAAAGGCAGAAGAAGAATGAGGTTTGTTGAACAGGCCATCCAAAATCAGCCATAATTACAGATGATCTGTTTTTAGTACATAATGTATTTTCCAGGGTTTGAGATTCTGTCTTTATGGAATGTTCCAGAATTTCAGACTACAACAGGGTTGTTTTATTTTATTTTTTTTACATAATATCTATAGAACATACGAACCTTCAAGAATTTAACGGTTAGGAATGTACAAACACTTGATTTAATTGTATAATTCTCTCGTTCAATCTCTTTTTCTCCTCTCTCTTTTATTACTTTTAGTCTTTAAATGACCGCCAATGGACAGTTTAGTTCAAACTTTAAGCCCCACAACTTGTATCAATGAAGGGAACATTTTCTTTTCTCTAATGGAGGCTGACTTTTCTTATCTGCCTTTAATGACAGATTAATTGATTATTTTGTTTTGAGCCTACAGACAAATGAGCATTACTTTATTGCCAAAACTATGTGGTCACCTGACTATCAGATCCATATATGGTTTCTCTTCTAACTGTTGCTACAAATATGGAAGCACACATTGTCTAGAATGTTTTTGTATGTTGTAGCATTACATAAATTTTTTCACTAAGAGAAAATGTCACATGTTCCAGCATGACAATGAGCCTGAGCACAAAGCCCCTCAGCTCCATTATGACATGCTGCGATATTATTAGATGAAAAAAACATACAAAGTCCTGATTGTAACACCACTAAACTGGAACACCGACTGCACTCCAGACCCTTCTTACCTGACGTTAGTGTCTGATCTCACTAATACTGTTGATGCTGAATGAAGAAGATATCTCACTTCATAGTGAAAAGTGGAAAGTCTTACTAAAAGAATAGAGGTTTATCCAATCGAAAAATCGAAATAAACCTGGAAGAAGATGCTAAGGTGACAAACCTTTGCCAATATATTGTATATAGAAAATTAAAAATACAACAGATGATGTTTCTATCTTCATCCAATTTTGTTATTTTTTCGAATTAACTGTTCTCTTTCCATTTAACTGTTTGGTTATATTATTGTCTATCTTAATTCTCTTGTTGGCCGTCATCCAGTAACACCTGCTCATCACCATGGAACGTTTTGATGAATGTACAACTCCGTTGGTTGGGAATTTAACAATTATTAGATTAGCTGAACACAAATTACGTTCCCAAAACCGAAATGTTTTCACGATATACATTTGTTGGCAATAAAGCTGGTACATGTGTTAGTGTAACTCAAATTCCAACTCTTAAAAATTAAAGTTAGCAATAAGTAAATGATAATTATTATAGCTTCATTAGTATCAATTACATATATTGATATTCAATTGAATGATAAAACTCTGAATGTAAAACAATTTGAAATACAAGTATTCTGTAACCGCTAAAGAAACAGATAAAAAATAAACACAACAGAAGAAAAAAAAATGAGTTTTTTACTCATAACCAGGAGGTGTTGCTAGCAATTTTGCACCCAACAGGAATAACAGCATTTTGTTAACTAACAAATGTAGAATCTGTAAATTACTCTCATTTTCTGTAAATGCTAATTTGAAAAAAACTATAAAATACTGACTGTTTTGCAGTGATTGACATTTTCAGACAGTGTAAGTCTTCCTACAGCCTGGGCCAAACAATGTTTAAGACCAGTGTATTTTTGTTACCTCTAAAATTTCTTAACAGCCTGCCAGCGTCTGCGGTCTGACCAAAAACCACACAGCAGTGTAAATCATACAGTATAGCATAGATTCAACCTCGAAATAGAAACTTTTATATTGGTTTTGATATCTGGCTTTCTGCCTTTCCACAGACACACACGCTAAGTCTTATATATGTTGTAAAAAGTTTTAATGAACAGTGTGTTTGTGAACATTCAGAGTTCAGATTTTAAGTTAGGTTCTTCGGTGTCCTTTTCCCTCTGAGAAGAAAAACAATTCAAGATTATTTGTGCAAATGTATATATACATTTACTATTTATTCGAAATATGATTTAAAAGATATTTGTCAAATGCAATATCAGCTACTGATAATACACTTTTACACTGAAATTTTTAGAACTTGTTAGACATTATTAATTATTACGCTGTTATTACCATTTAATTAGCATTAGTGTTGTGTAATAACATTTATTAGCCTATGATTTTGCAAAAATAATGCTACCCCGGTATATGATTGTTTGCATGACACCCCAACGAATTAAATGGTGTACCTGAAGCTCTCCACTAAGAAAGGAGTCACAAAAGCTTTGCACTTGCTCAGCAGAGATCTCGCCTGGTTCCATAAGCCACGTTCTGTCAGTTTCAGCATCGTAAAGACCGACACGTGGAAGGTCACCTGATTTCAGGTGAAAGTAACCCAGCGCACGAGCGTTGGCCTGATCTTTCCCATTTATCACCACGAACAGCATCTAAAGAACATAAAAACTAGATGTGCTTCTTTAAAAATAAACATCTGTTCGTGAATCAAAAGAAACGTAAAGGTGACTCACATCAAACTAAGGAATATTACAGAGAGTTATATTAATTTATTCCTTTGTCTGTTGGTTCGCTGGTAACTGCTATATCGTATATGCTATATTACAAGAACATTTATAATAATTTTAGCATTGATATAAAACAACTAGTTTATAATGTCATTTGAATCAAATTATTTTTAACCAAAAAACGGATTAAATAATAGTTAATGTTAATTTATTTAACTAAGATTGCGTATTTACATAATTTGGTAAATGTCCTTATTTAGAGCGACTTACAATTATTTCTTTTATACAATTGAGCAATTGGGAGTGGCGGTGCTGGTAATCGAACCATGATCTTTCAATTAGCAGTCCAATGCTTTAACTACTAAGCTACCACTTTCCTATATTTCACATGCATTATGTTTCTATAGCAAATTAAGAATTTATTTTGCTTATTGATGGATTATTTCTTTGAATTGTTTAGTAAAATTTATTCATTATAATATTGTTGATGAATTGATGTTGAAGGTCACTATTCATTCTGATCAGTTAAAAAATATATGTGGTTTATGTAGTAACTCAAAACAAATATGTGGTTGATTTGACGAATTGTTCCTAAACGAACAACACTAAAAATAAATTTATATTTTACAGATGCTAGATTTCGATTCGCTCAGCTTAAAACCAACAAAACATGATTTACTCAAAAAAACCGAATATCTTCATGATGTAGATTAGGGATACCTTTCCGGCATAGCGAGGGGCCAGAACCCCAAGTTGCTCTTTAAGCTCACTGTAATTATCGCTCCCCCTGTTGGCAAAGAGCACAAGGTGCACCTTGACTGTGGACTGAAACAGACCCACAGCAGACTAGGAGAGAGAAAAATAAAGTGTAAATAATACTTTTACAAAAATATTTGGTGGCTCCTTGGTGCTGCCAGTATGACTAATTATTGCCAATCCTTTATTATTTTACACATTAAATATCTTTTCAACATCTTCTTAATCTTCTATACCCGCTTATTCCCGAACTCGGGGTCACAGAGCTTGTCCCAGCACACATAGGGTGAAAGGCAGGGGGTACACCCTGGACAGGTCCCCAGTCCATCGCAGGGCCACACACACACACAACCACATGCACTTACACTTTCGAATCACCAATCAACCTAATGCACATGTTTTTGGACTGTTAGAGGAAACCAGAGTACCAGGAGGAAACCCATACCAGCATGGGGAGAACATGCAAACTTTGCACAAAAAGTGCCAGGATTCGAACCCAGGCCCTTCTTGTTGTGAGGTGACCTTTCTAACAACAGGCCATTATGTTAACAAGATGCAGGATTTATAGAAGGTTAAAAACATTGATATAAGTGACACAGCTATGACAAATATATTTGCTGAAGGGTGTGTATGCAAATAATCAAGGATTAACAATATTTAGTCATACAGGCAGTACAGAGATACCACACCCCTAATAAAGATCTGTTTAGGGCCCCCAAAAGTATGAGGCTAGAAACTGTGCTTATGTTGCCGTACCACTTGATTGTACTCTGTAACATAGCGGACATTGTTGATGGTAAAAAAACGAACAACTTTGTCCTTGTCGAAATTCTGCACTTTTGCTGGTTCCAGGTTCTCCTGATGCAGATCTGCCTACAGACACAAGAAATAATTTTGTTGTTATATATATATACATTATAACACTATATATTAACAGAAGAAGACCAAAAGGGCCACAGAAGATTATCAGAAGTGTGAAAAACTGTTTGTTTACCTTTCGGAAGATGGAGATAGTATCAGAAGCGATGCTGTATTTTGCCCACACCTCCTTTTCACTACACAGGGCAGCTGGAAGAATCTTCACCTCTTTGACAGCCTCCATAAACTCGTTTAATCCAAGAACTCCATCGGACTGGAACACACACAAATATGTGATACAATGTAGAGAACACTCTACTCTCTTATTCTTCTAATTTTATGTAAGTTCCACACAGACGATGTCAAATTGCTGATTGGACTGGACTAAATGTCTACAGACCTAAGTATGGAAATGGTAGCGCAGTGTTTAAGGGGTTAAGATCAGGGTTCTATTCCCTGCACAACCAAGTTTCCCCTGCTGGACCCCCCTTAGCAAGGTCCTTAACCACCAGTGTGAGATAAACGCAAGTCGCTTTGGATAAGAACATCTACCAAATTGTGTAAATGTAAATGGTGAAAGATCCTAGAACCCAATGTTAGCACAAATTGGTAGGTTATGAAATTTATGTCATAAATTTATAGTCTTGTAAAGTAACATTCATTGAAAAATAAAAAAACTAAAGACACTTCAGTGCATATTATTATTATTATTATTTTAAACAAATTTAATATAAATCACATACACTGTACAATAAAAATCTTCACTTTTCTAAACAATTACTATAATTCATTCAGTCATCTTATAGACTGCTTATTCTCTAATTTGTGGTCATGGGGGTCTGCTGGAGCCTATCCCAACTCTCTAAAAAAGGGTGAAAGACAGAAAGGGTAGACCCTGGACAGGTTGCGAGTCCATTACAGAGCCACACACACACACACAAAAGGTCAATATAATTTTAATTAAATTATTTTTGAAATCTAAACGTATATAACATATATAATATTTTACATAAGTCATACCTGGGTTTATAACAATGTTATAAGCTATAAAGGAGAGGCGATTATAGTGTTATCGTAGGAATTTCATAATAAAGAGATTACTTAAAACTTATTGTAAAACATACTAAGGGCGGCACAGTGGTATAGTGGTTAGCACTTTCGCCTCACGAAAAAAAAGGTCGTGGGCTCAATTCCTGGGTCTTTCTGTGCGGAGTTTGCATGTTCTCCCTCTGCTGGCGTGGGATTCCTCCATGTATTCCGGTTTTCTCCCACAGTCCAAAAACATGTACATTTGGTTGATTGGTGACTCAAAATTGCCCATAGGCGTGTATGTGAGTGTGTGGTTGTTTGTCAATATGTGGCCCTTCTATGGACTGGTGTCCTCTCCAGGGTTTACCCCTGCCTCTCGCCCTATGTACACTGGGATAGGCTTCAGGAGACCGCCTGACTTTGAGCTGGGGAATAAGCGGGTTAGAAGATGATTAAATGTAATCATACTCCCTGGTATGTGTAGTCCTAGACACGAAGGCCTTTGGTCATTTCTAGACAGGATATTAGCTTAAACTGCAGTATGTTTATCTAACTTAAAGACTTTTTGATGCACAGGTTTACAATGTTAGTTTAACCAATCAGATTTTAGAGCTTAAACTGTTCTTGTCATCTATTTACATTTATGCCATATTGGCAGACGTTCTTATCCAGAGCGACTTACATTACTCTTTTATACAACTGAGCAACGGGGGGTGGAGGTCCTTACTCGGTGGCCCAGCATTGGCAATTTGGTGCCAAATAGCAGTCCAACACCTATTCAATACATTACCACCTGTCCATTTGTCCTTTTAAACCCTGCAGTTAGTAATGATTCCAGAAAGATGTTGCTGTAAATGTCTCCACGTTGCATATTACTGCCATATGCTTGACCTTTGCTCGTTGTCAGATGGTATTTTTGGGATTACATGCCCAGAGGAATAAGTGAGTGAAGTAAACATATTCACAAAAGAACAGCCAAAGCCTTAAAAAAGTTATGTCCTGTGACTGAAGATTTAACATCTTCCTCAAATTTGAGGCCTGTGTCCTCAGTCCCAGACAATGATTAGGTTGTTGCTGTGTTTGTTTATAGAGACCAAAAGCAGCCAATCCCACAGTGTCTCCAATGCACCCTTATTTCCGTCTTTATTTCCTCCTCTGACTGGCAACTTGGGCCAAAATCTCAGGCTTCCTAAACACAGGCATTTCCTGTGGTCAAGATTTCTCCTAAGCGCACACAAAGAGGTTATAACACTAAGAACAAAGCTCTCCCACAAAGATGTTATTTTCTCTTCGGCAGTCTCAATTCCGACTGGTCACCTTTGCCCATTTTTTTTACCCCTTGCATACATGATACGTAATGCGAGCACTCCAGACAGACACACCCATACACACAGTCCCTGACCTCAAAGAACCCAATGATGACAACTTCAGCCGAGTCGATGAAGGCTTCTGCTGAAGAGACGTCTGTTAGACTGTGAACTGCGATTTCTGGAGAGGGGAACATGAGCTTTTGATCAGGAAAAAGATCTCCTGGATCTGCATTAGGGATTTTTATAATGTATATAAATAGGTAACATAAGTAAATCTGATTAAACACTTTATAAAAATAGATATCTCCAGGTTAAAAAATATATCCTTTTCGAACAATCTATGATGATTTATTCATTCATTCTAGATTTAGGCCTTGTCTGAAATCCTATACTTCCATTTAATATAGTATGTGAAACCGAGCATGTAGGGCAAGTAGTATGTCCAAATTTTCAGTTTGCAAATTATATTATAAATATTTTTAAACTCTATTTATTATATATTTTTATTTTCCGGATGACCTTATAATCACACTTGGATTTTGAAAGTTTACTTTCCCATAAGGCTACGGGAGAGATTAAGTCCCACCAATTCTCAGAGGATGCAAGATTGACAGGTAAGATAACCATTCAAATTGGTGGTCAATTTTTAAGTTGAATGTTCAAGTTGATGCAATAGTGGGACAGTTAGATTAGATCTCATTGTCTTTTCTGTGCAGATTTATTAATCGGAGTACTTAATTGAGTATTATACAACTTTGAGCAGAGCCTTGATTAGTTTGAGTGATTCAACTCAATTGAAAATTGACTAAATATCCCATAATACTACTTCTCTTATGCTAGAACCATTCTGTACATTAAACAGTTATGTATGTTCCTATTCTAGGATAGTGAAGTAAATATGCCAAACCATATTTATTCATTCATTCATCTTCTATACCCACTTATTGTTATAAGTCCATCGCAGGGCAGTCACCAATGTCAAATCAACCTAATGCACATGCTTTTAGACTGTGGGAGGAAACCTGAGAACCCAAAGTGAACCCACACAAGCACAGGAAGAAATAGACTTTCTCACTTACTCATATGCCTTCTTTACAGAACATTTAGAAATTTAGTTTACATTTATGGCATTTAGTAGACGTCTTTATCCAGAGCAACTTATGTTTAGCTAATTTATACAACTGAGCAATTCGAGGTTGAGGGAATGAACCCAGATTCCTCTAATTAGCATTTCATGATAATGGATTTCTTTTTCTAAAACCCACATAAACTTTGTGTGCGATATTTTTCAATTCTAGAATACCTAAAAAAAATTTTAACAATATTTTATTCTGGGCGGCACGGTGGCCTATTGGTTAGCATGGTCAGCACGGTCGCCTCACAGCAAGAAGGTCCTGGGTTCGATTCCCAGGCAAGGGGTCTTTCGTGCAGAGTTTGCATGTTCTCCCTGCGCCTGCGTGGGTTTCCTCCAGGTACTCAGGTTTTTTCCCGCAGTTCAAAAACATGTTTTCTGGGATAGTCTTCAGCAAACCCCCATGACCCCGAGCTAGGGAATAAGCGGGTATAAAAGATGATTGAATAAATTAATGAATATTTTATTTATTCATTCAAGATTTAATTGATGGACCAAATCACAAATTTGACTGAACATTCCATAATCCTAAAACGCCGTTCTAAAAAATTACACAAAGTAAATAATATTAAACATCCTAAAGATGCACAGAAGATCCTACTGAATGTTAAACTCAATCCTGAGTCAAAGAACCAGAAAATCTGACCTTTATCTTCTCCTCTGCTGCAGGTGACCAGTAAAGAAACCACAAGTAGGAGTAACATTTTGTGAGATCGGTGGCACAAGCTAAAGAAAGACCATAGTAACTTGTTCCTCTACTTGGTCCCCTCAACCATGTAAATCATGTGACCTGGTTGAAGAGTAGTGATTGGTTTCATCCCTGAGAAGCAGGCAGGTGTTGTTGATAACGTTAAGGTCAGAATGTGATGGATTACGTGTCACAGCTCCAGTGAAGAAGGTTTAAAAAACAATGGTAACGCCGTTGTAAAACGTGTACCTATAGGGGACATTTAATTAAGAGGATAATCCAATTTTTCCATGTGTCTTAAACAAAGAAAATCAAATAAAATGATTTATTAATATAATCATTTATTCATCTTTTTACCCGTTTATTCCCTAGCTTGAAGTCACAGGGTCTGCTGAAGCCTATCCCTATGCACATAGGGGGAGAGGCAGGGGTACACCCTGGACAGGTTGCTAGTCCATCTCAGGGCCACACATGGACAAACAACCACACACAAACAAACTCACTCCTATTTAGAGTTATTTATTGGCAATTTTAAATCACCAATCAAACTAATGCACATGTTTTACGACTGTGGAAGGAAACCGAAGAAAACCAATGCAAGCGCGTGCTAAAACATTCAAACTCCGTTTAGAAAGACCACTTGCCTGCGAAATAAACCTTCTTGCTTTGTGGCGACGGTGCTAACCACTAGGCCACCACGCCACCTCTATAGCTGTATTCATTAATTCATTCATCTTTTAACCCACTTATTTCCTAGTTCGAGATCATAAGAGTCTGCTGGAGCCTATTCAAGTGCACATAGGGCAAAAAGCAGGGGTACACCCTGGACAGGTCACCAGTCCATCGCAGGGCCACACACACACTCACAATTACTCCTATAGGCAATTTAGAGTAATCAAACAACCTATTGTACTGATGGCATGCTCTTTTTGCGCTTGCGCGGGTTTGCTCTGGGTACTCCGGTTTCCTGATTTTGGGGCTGTAGAGAATGAGTGCTCACTGGATGGTGAATGTTTATCTGCATGGTGCACCCTGGTGGATTTCTGACATGCCTGCAGGATGCAGCTTCAAGTGACTGGACGAAGTTATTTAGCACCTATTATTTTATGCTAGGGGTTGATGCAGATTAATTAAAAAAAGTGATTTATATTACCTCTACATCTATATTTGTGGCATTTTGGTAGATCAGTGGCTGCTTGGTAGTGCTGGGTATCAAACCCAGATCTTTCAATTAGCAGTCCAACACCTTAAGCAATGAGCTACCACTTTTCCCAATATTTGCAATATATAAGAATAGATTACTTTTTCTAAAACCAATACTTTATACAGTGATTAAAAAATGAAACGAATTGATAAGATACCTCAATAGAGAAGGGTGGGTTAGATCAAGCTATCTCAACTGAAAAGAAATCTTACGTGTGTCTAGGACTTAAGGTTAATTAAGAGTGCGACACACTCAGTCGTCAGGTGTGTGTGTCTGTGTGTGTGTATATATACATGTGTGTATAGCCCAAAAAAACACAACACAAGCCAGATTTACTGGCCTAATCCATCTGCTGAAGATTACACTAATTAGTTGAGGACATGACAACGCAACAACAAGGACAGAATTTCAATATTACGCATAGAAATCAAACCTTCTACTATATTTTTCACTCAAATGTCCAACATTTCTTTTAGCGGCATTGAGCCTATCTAATCCAAGCACAATATAACTGCACTGATGAGAACCAAAAACAGAGTAATGTATCACCTGTACAGGTCACCGCTACACTGAATCGCTTGTCATTACAACAGCTTGAGGTCGGGGACCCTTATTTAAAAGTAATGATTTCCCCCTGAGATACCCGGGTTCTCCAGGTTGCGATTTTCTTCACATATTATAAGCTGGTGTGCGGCGTGTAGAATCTTTAACCCTGTCATATCTCACACATGGCTGCTCTAATCTAAAATAAAGCAGTCTGAAATATCTGTTTGGGAAGATTTATTCATTCATCTTCTATACCCGCTTAATCCCTAACTCGGGGTGAAGGGGTTCTGCTGGGGCCTATCCTGGCACATATAGGGTGAGAGGCAGTGGAACATAAACACTGTTCTCCGCACAGAAAGACCAACCTTCTCAAGTAAATATGACAAAGTAAATATAATGTGTTTACACCAACCTCTGGTGGTTAATACGATGTGACTAACGATCCCTCCCTCCAACAGCAAATGACTAATGGTTCACTCCTAGATAAGACTGTTTTATAAGCGATTCTTAATGATACTTCTTAAGAACTTTTAAAAGACTTCTTAGGACAGCAATAGGCTACAAATAGGATTAGGTTGGAAAATCCTTCTAATATGTACGCATCATTAAGCTTAGATGGCCAGTTTGGCTTTCAGGTTGCTTCTTTATCTGTTTATCCCTGAGCTGTACATTGACCTTTGATTATATAATCTCTCGCAAACAGAATGGAAACCTGAGCTGACTTCTCTTCTTCTTAAAAATGTATATATTATTTTCTAAACAAAGGTACTTGAAAGGGTCTGTATATAAACTATTCTATATGAAGTATATCCATATGAAGCATTTACTGTAAGGTGGTTATATCATTACACCGTCATTACATCACTGACTTCTGTTCACTAACCTTAACTTCGCTTAACTGTAAACACACCTTAATCTCTTTATCGTTCCTCAAATCTTTTGATCCTTCTGGAATCTGATAGTCAAGGATGGGGTGTTGGCAGGTAATCAGAAACTTTTGGAAGAGTTGTGAGATGTGGGGGTAGCTGAAGGGGATTAAAAGGGAAAGGGTATAAAACAGGATGATAGGAGTCAAAAGGAAAGTGGATGAGACACTGTAAGACAGGAAATAAGACAAAAAGACGAATTGATACATACCCTTTGTTTTGACTCTTTGCACAAGCTCTCCGAACAGAAGAACTGCATCAGGAGCGACTTCCTGCTGTGAAATTCTTTAGTAAGTATCCAGACTTGATTACTTTTATTATGTGCAAACTATATTTGCGGTAGACTATATTATGTTTACATTCAGCATTGGTTTATGAAAAGAAGTCAGAGATTTAATGTTTTTAGGGTCGGAAGATGGACTTTGTATCTCCTGGGCACCTCAAAACCCGTTTTACATTAGGACATCACAGAAAATACTAAATGTAGCCTGAACCCATATGTTACACCTTTTTTTGTTCCCATCTCAATCTGCTGATGACCAAAGACAACATTACTACAATGTATCGTCCACTGCTGAAAAAACTTTAGAATACAATTATTAACAGTACTAAAATACCAAAGCTATGAGTTTTATTTAAAAAAAACATGAAAAATTCAATAACACCATATTTCCATCGTTATCAATTTGGGGTATCAATCTGGTTTGATTTAGACTTTTTTTTTCTTCCAGTCCATGAAAGCACAGATGACATATTGTGTGGTTCCCAACCTTTTTATTGTCTAAGACCGGAAAAAATATTGTAGGCCCCACCCCTCTTTAAATTTTATGTTATTGTGGTTCTTGGTTCTTCGTGCATTCTGTTTTTCCATTATTGCTGCACTGCAACCCGAATTGATGGGAGCTTCTTCACCTGGCTCCAGTATGTCTGGGTCATTACCATCGGCTGCTGAATGGGAAATCAGTGAGACTGGGTCGTTTTTTTCTGGAGGACGAGTTACAATTTTATAAATTTTTTGGGTCACAGGGGTCTACTGGAGCCTAACTCTGCTCTCTCTGTACACCCTGAACGATAAAATAACATGGAAGAACTTAGCTAATGCAATATGATCGTTCTCCTTAATGCTCACTGATCAACACTTTTCAAAACACTGCTCAACACTATTTAAAATATGAGACCCTCCCTCTTGTGGGCCGTAACCTCCCTGTTGAGAAGCGGCTGAATGGTTATATTAGAATATAATATACTAATATAAATATGTTGACAGTGAGGTAGGAAAGCCTATCATAACATTTCTTGGTCCGATACCTTCTACAGAATATATGAAAATACATACATAGAAATACATTTGGATCGCTTAATTTAATGCCTTCAGGATGTAAACAGCTTTTTAATCAGCAGAACAGAAAAAAACTTTAACTTAAACTTTCAACTGCTAAGCTAACACTACCAAGGATGTGTTCTAATTCGAGGTACAGTTATTTTCTGGTAGGCAAAAACAGGAGGCTCACAGTGTGAAAACCTTTATTGTCACTAACCCTGAAAGCAAAGTCATTGAGTACTGAGGGGAATGAGAGTGGCCTAGATTGGCTCATTGAGGTCAGGGGTTATGTAAATTATACTAATAATAGCCCACTCTTTAAAATGAGCTCATTTGGAATTACAGACAGAACTCATTAAATGATGTCACTGTCTCATTTGTAGGAGTGGTAAAATGTTTGCAGAGCAAATAAATTCAGGGGAGGAGAACAAGGTACTTCCATAAATAATGTTGGATCTTTGAGAAACAGTCAGAAAACATGTCCTAGACAGAGCATACGTTACATGCTACGTTCTGCTACGCTAGGTTACTACCAAATGGAGCAGAACTGAATCAATATTCGTGCAAACAGCTTAAGATCAGATACTTGAATGAGGGCCAAGAGTGGCTGGCAGAACTGTAAGCCGTTAATAACAACCTTCTGGTCCCTACATCAGCCATTAAAGCAAACAATATCTGTAGACGGAGATTTTTTTGTGCTAATTTATTTATAGTATGTTCTATGTATTGATATTTTTTTACTAGAAAATGAACGCAACTGATGTTCCAGCACCCACAGACAAAAAGGGACCCCCCAGGTTTAAACAGAGGACAGTCCGGACTTTCAAAAGCAAAGCACCAAGACCTGGACAAAAGGGTTTCGGGGAGGACATTCCTGGAATGGAGGGTTTGGGGACAGGTATGCAAACACAGCACCAATATCAACTGTTCTATCCAATTCAGTACTAAAAGGTTGCGTATCCCTTCACCTGACATTTGAGGCCATGATATCCACAATAATCACAGGTCATGTTTCAGTGCTGAAAACTTGAGACCTGTAACACCAACCTTGACAAGCCATGTTGGACATTTACAGCATTTGGTAGACGCCCTTATTTGGAGCAACTTACATTTATGTTTTTTACAACTGAGCAATTAGGGGTTAAGAGCCTTGCCATTGGCAACTTTGTGGTGCTGGGAATCGAACATCGATCCTCAAATAACAATCCAACAGCTTTTTTACTGTGCCACCCCTTCTTTCTTTTTGCACAGGACCATTGTCATGCTGTAACCAGTGTGGACCACTTAATTGGAAAGGATATTTACATTTTTGGCATTTGGTAGCCACTTTTATCCAGAGCACCTTATATTTATTTAATAAATATAAGAATATATTTAGAAAAAAATTTACTAATAAATAAGTTATTTATTTAGAAAATGAGAGCCTAGCTCCGGTACCCAACAGCTTGGTGATGCTGGGAATTTTTGGATCACCTTAACTACCACTTTATAGATATTTTATAAGACCTCGTTGTTACAATGAAATAGTATAAGTTTTAAAAAAAGACCCACAATGTTCTGTATTTATTTTGTTCCTGTTTCTCTCTTCCTCAGATTTCACAGTGATTTGTCCATGGGAGGCATACGGAGACATGGAGCTAAGCGATCTGGCTAAATATGGGATTTTGTAGTTTTAGGATCTGGGTGTTTTCCCTTTTTTTTTTTAGATCATTTTTCTTTAAAATGTTCTGTATAAGGAAAAATTATGTTAAAAGAAATTTTTACCTTGATACTATTACGACAAAAGTATACTTAAATTTTAGAAGAATCTTTTACATAAAACATAAGATTTTAGGTTTGGATCCCCTGCGAGGAAATGTGGCCCTGAGATGGACTGGTGACCTGTCCAGAGAGACCCTTGCCTTCCAGCAGATCCCTGTGACCCTCATTAGAAACTTATAGGCAGGTATTTTGGGCAGACACCCCTATCCAGATTGACTTACATTACATTTATTTCTTTTAATACAAGTGAGCAATTTGGGCATCGGGGCCTTACTCAGGGGCCCAGTCCCCCGACTATATTATCTGTTTATAAATCATATATCTGACTTTTTTTGAACTGTAAATAATAAAATGAAAGTTCTTTCTTTCCAGTGGGCAAAAAATAGGATTTGTGCCTGTTTGTCCGTTTTTGGCACCAACTATTTAACTATTAGCTCAAGACTTTCTATTCTTTAGTAAAAGTTTGTCTTAGCAGGTTTGTGAATGGCGTTTTTTGAAAACACACTTTTCTTTAAAACTTATTTTTGCAAATCAATAAATGTAGGAAAATATAATAAAATGTAGGAAAATATAACAAAATATGAGAGAGAGACAAAAAATTTATACAAAGATTAAAACACTATTTTGGTAAGAAAATGGCAAAAATCTTCTATAGCCGGTAATGTGTGCATTGTTTTTTTCCAAACCAAAACACACAAAAAAAATCTAATTCAAATTAACTATCAAATAGTTTCATTATTAGACTAAAATTTTAATTTATCAATTTTTCTACTCCTTTACATATATTTTTTTTTTATTTTGAAAAACAGGTGCAAATAAACACACACACAAACCCTCCCAAAGACAAAAACCCAAACACGCTTGTGTATATTAAAAAAAAAGTTTATATGGACATTCAGATACAAATTACATCACAAATGGCATCAGAGTATGCAGAGAAAAGAGATCAAAACAAAAAACACACTCACATTGTAAACTAAAGGATAATATGCACAACATGTAGTATATAATAATGTGCAAAGATGGAAAGGAGATACAGGATAGGTTCAGAATTTGGATCAGGAGTCTGCCAAAAGTGGCAGCGGGTTTCTTTCCCACCCGGACTGTACACAGCTGGACGTTATTAAAAACCTGTGCTCTAGAAGACCATCCAGCGATTAGTCTGTAGGATTCCTAGCCGAATATTCCATTATATTCTAATCAAAATTCCTGACTGGGTTTGATATGAATTGGAATTCTGTTCGGAAGCATCACCACACTGAAGAGTCTTATCCTCTGTCAGAAGTAGAGCGGGGGGGGGGGGGGCTTGTTGTGAGGGACCGAATCCAACACACAGATCTTGGAAAAGTTGAGGCGGAAAAAGGATAGGTTGATCGCAGCTAATGACGTTAGAGATTTTTACTGATAACACTGAGGAAACGTAGTGCATAGGCTGCAAAGTACCTAACGGACAGCAATAAATGTTAACACCCCTCTGTCGCAATAAATTCTTAGCAAAAGAGAGAGAGAGAGACGGGAAAATTCCTTATGTCTTAATACACGTTCCTCTTCTGAGACTTGCTCTGAAGATTTGGAATAATAATAATAATAATAATAATAATAATAAAACCTCTACATTACACAAAAAGAAAAAGTGTGGGTTTATAAAGAAAAAAAAAGCATGACATGTTTTCTAGTGTTTACCTACAGTACAGGTGTTGACTGTTGCTATGCAACACCATTGAAATATACATATATATTTTTCCAATCAGTCGAACCCACACACATTTAATACCCCATCAATCAAATTTTTCATGCTTTTCCAACATTCCCAGCACAGGAAGTACTTGAATAATGAAGCACGTACACTGATGAACCCTGGAGCACAGAATAACCTGCTATTATTCCACTAAAAGGTTTTGTGTAATAAATTACCTTGGAAACTGAATGGTGATGGCACAACAGACACTGCAAAATCCCGTTCGGGTTCAAACCGTGCTTTTTTTTTTTTTTTAAGTCACTCAAAAAAAAAATAATAAATCCAACGTTAAAATATTTTGGTACAAAAATAAGACAAGGCAAACAACAGAAACGACTGCAATCTAATACATGAAACTGGAAAAAAAAAATTAAAATATGTGCTTCACAAAATCTTTGGAACCAAAATTCATAAGACAGAACATCGATGTTCAGATGATAGAGTAAATACATGGAAAGAAGCCAAAAGGAAAAAAAATACTATGTAGCTTTTACGACTTCAAAATATCTGAGCATTTTCGTGTTTTTTGCTGCTCACCCTGTCGGAAACGACGCCACTGTCAGCAGAATGATTCTTATGAAGCGAGTCCCAAAATCTAATCGGAGCTGTAGAATCCGTAAATCGTATAAAAACTTGCAAATGTGCGTTTTTATCTCAACTTTCTTTAAACCTAATCGGATTCTTTAGTGTTTCATTTTGTGTTGACCTCCATTTTTTAATAGAAGTCACAGGGACGGATAGATAAAAAAACGCTTTACTTATAATAACGTTTGGTAACATTCTCTTTTGAATCTCGTTTATTTGCATATTGTAGCTAGTCAATTTTAAAGGTATTTCTTTTCAAATAGAAAAAGAAAGAGGAGGTCGTTTGAAATCGAAAAGAAAAAAAATAAAAGAAAATTACTGGATCGTCCCATAGGCGTGCGGAGAATAGCGCGTGAAGAATCCTGTCCATCGACAACAGCGGTTTACATCCTGATCCTTTCCTTGCTTGTGATGGTTGAGGTGGGGGAACCCACCACGTCCCACACTGGTCACTTTGCTTTCGTGCTGTGATTTTTTTTTTCCTCAGTTCCTGTATTACGGAGCGTAACGCTGTGTGGCTTTGTGCAGTCCGTGTCCTCCGGTGGTTATTTGTGGTGGAATTAGCCAGGCTTTATTTCATCAGGGCTGTGGGTGTAATGTAGTGTGATACTCTAGTAGAGCCATGTACAAACGTAGTCCGGACGCTCTGTGCACATGGAGTTTGTTGGCCTCTAGAAGCATTGGTCTAGAGCCGGTTACTGCATGCATATGTGCAGAGAAACGTGCCAAAGAAGGAAAGAATACATTTTTTTTTATTTGTAGCCGTGCAATTTCTCTTGTCTTGCATCTCTCTCGTCTTGTAAAGTTAGTTTTAGATACGTGAATTTTATTATTTTTTATTTTTTCTAAAAACCCTACTTGTAGTGATGTACTTTCCGGTTTCATGAATTTAATTGTGTTTTTTTTCTTCCAAAAAAATGAACCTGTGTGCTCATAAGAGAACGGCTGTCGGGGAAAAGTTTTGGGCGGCGATGCCGAGAGGTTTCGGGAGGTTAGTAGGGTGAGAACCTGCTGTATCCGCCTCTATAGAGGGTGGCCTGTAAAGGGAAGAAAAAAAATTAGAGAATGTATCTTGTATGTATGGCTGTCATGTTTGTCTTGGATGTTGTAACTACAAGTAGAATAACGGGCAGGTTTTTTGTTAGTTGTTGAGAATAAAATCCAATCAAGGCTTTTTTCCTGCAAGATAACATTTATTCCTAGTCTTTATGACCTTTTTCCTCAAATCTGTGGCTTTTACGGTTTTATTTGGCAGAGTGGTCTTTTTTTCCAATACCCGGAATCGAACCTGTGTCGCAGGAGCACAATTGCGCGTATGGGTGCCAACTTTCGTTAATTAAGTGTTAGTTCCTGGTTTTTTTCCATACTTATCAAGATCAAAGCATTTCTTTTACAGAACAACTGCCCTACCATTGCGCCCACTCCATACGCGGCAGCCGTGGGGGCTGCTAGTGCTGTAGCGTAGGGATCTGCCGCATACACGCGGCCGTAACTGAAACACACGCACAAAAAAAATCGAATGTAAGTATTTCAGTCATAACAATATTTTAAAAAAATGTCTTGAGATGCTAACCTGTCGCTATAGGCTGCTGCGGCAGCGGCTGCTGCTGCTGCTGCGGTAGGACTCGCTACGGCGGTGGGCTGGGCGTAACGATACGCAGCATAACCGCCCTAAATACAGAAAGAGCAAAAAAGAGAGAGAAAGAAAAGAAAAAAAGAGAAAGAAAATTTACACTACATTTTAGTGGGCAGCTACAGTAGCTTTAACAGTTATAAGCGCAATAGAATAAACACGTATTAGGCGTTAGGCAATGATACGATATCCAATAACAAGCAAAACTGCCATTAATGATCAGATGCAAACCACATTCGGAGAACGTAGCTGAAATTTTTATGTTTTAAGCTGTGATTGTGTTTCTTCCTCACTGGCAAATCACGGGATTAACCTCCAAACTCGACTATTACGTCATGCCAACAAAAATAATGAGGGGGACACACCATGTTGACGTTGTTCTTTGTCAGTGAGGAAGACACAAACTGAAATCAGTCAGAATTACGTGTACAGCCTGAGTGCCACATCTCACCCCCTCCCCCAAACCCCCTGATGCACGCTCCACACAACGAAGGGTGAGCAAGTCATGTGACTGGTGCCAGGACACACGGACAGTCAGAAACAGTGAGATTAAAGGGAAAACGTTCATTCACACTCGTGGCACCACAACCACACTGACAGACAGACAGGTAGACAGACAGAAAGACAGACACACATACAGACAGCATGCACCCCAAACTGAACACAAAAACTAAATAAAAACCAATAGAAAAAATAAACAAGCGATTTTTGCCAATCACACCACTGCATTCTACCCTAGAGCCAATCAATTATTACTCCCACATTCCACCACACACCTGCAGGGATGGTGGGGGAGAGCAGGGGGGGGCAGAGAGTGTGAGAGAAAGAAGAAAGATAGACAGAGGGTGGGGGTGGAGGGAGGAAGAAAGAGAGGAAAGAGAGAAAATATAGGACAGAGAAAGAGTATGAGAGTGCTCGTATGAGAGAGAAAGTATGAAAGAGTGTGAGAGAGAGAGAGAGAGAGAGAGAGAGAGAAAGACAAGGAGAGAAAAACAGATTGGTGAGAGAGAGAGTGAAGGGGATAAGAGTGAGAGAGAGTAATAATTTATCTAAAAAAAAAGACAAAAAGGCTATGTAAGTAAGAAAAGAAAAAGAAAGAAAGAAAGAAAGTAGCCCAGAATACGGAAAAGAAATTATATATGGACTGTGAAAAAGAGGAAACTAAAGATCAGAAAACTAGAAGATAAGGAGGGCTATAAAAAGAGAAGGATGGAAAGCGGGGGGAGGAGAGAGCAGGTATCTAAGGGTGGTAAGTGTGCCTGCATGCCAACACTGCTTCAGTCAGCATGCCACAGTAAGACAGAGATACGGGGAGATTCTGGGAAGGGGTCAGAATCATAAAATCATTTCTCTACTGCTAAAGAGCGAACGGCGCCTCATCTGGACCCAGATCTGATTTCTGCTGGATAACTCCACACATCTGGAAGTAGTGGAAGATTTGGAAACAATGCTAGAATGTGATTGGGTGTGAAAATGTGGAATTAGGCATGTGCTGATAATCGCTGTCGCTGTGCTTTTAGCTAAAACGCTCGCTTTGGTGTAGAGGAGATAAAATGAGATTAAATCAGAAGATCCGTGAGGTTAAGACTATTTTTATATAATATATTTAACTTTATATTTCATTCATTTATTCATCTATACCCATTTATTCCCTAATTCGGGGTCACATGGGTCTGCTGGAGCATATACCAGCACACATAGGGCAAGAGGCAGGGGGTACACCCTGAAAAGTCCATAACAGGCCCTACATAGACAAACAACCGCGCACACACACACACACTGACACTCACTCCTATGGGCAATTTAGAATCACCAATCAACCTAATGTACATGATTTTGGACTGTGGGAGGAAACCAGAGAAAACCCACACAAGTGCGGGGAGAACATGTAACTGGACTGAGACTTTTTCAGTGATCTGCAGGGTTCGAATGGCAACGTTCACACTTGACCGGCATTTGGCAGACATCTTTATTTAGAGAAAGTGAGATTTTTCTTTTTTATACAGCGTAGTAATCAGAGGTTAAGGGTCTTGCTCAAGCGACCAACAGTGGTAATGTGGTGATGCTGGGAATCCCTGATCTTCCAGTCAATCACCTTAACCCAGTGGTGTCCAAATTTGCTTTTATGTTTCGTTTGCGTACCAAGCATTTTAAGAGGTTTTTGGAAAATTCGGAGCCACCAAACAAGTGAAAGCTAAATTCCAAAATGGCAAACCACTGCTGTTGCCTACTGTTTGATTCTGCAGACGTACTGCCAGTCTTTGTTCAGGATTAACTGATTTACAGAACTTAGTGGTCTTTAGATTTAAGATGGGACTTCAATATCACCATTCAAGTAATAAACTGAACGACTGACAACCTGAAATAAACTTTTTATCTCTGAGGGATTTTTAGGGTAACGAATACGAAAAAAACAACATGCGCATCGTAGACTTTAGACCATTTACTCAAATGAACCAAGCAACTGCCCCAGAGTTCATTTTAATCAAACCAAACACATCTAGTGAACGCCTCCTAAGGCAAGAAATTAGCGGATAAAAATTCATGACACAATCATCATTCATTCGTTCATCTTCTAGCCCAATTATTTCCTAGTACTGGGTCATGGGTATCTGCTGGAGCCTATCCAAGCTCTCTAAGAATCGCAGTAAGGGTACACCCTGGACAGGTCGCCAGTCCATCAGATTGACACACACACACACACACACACTCGTATGGGCAATTTAGAATCACCAAATCAACCTTATGTTCATGTTTTTTGGACTGTGGGAGGAAACCGGAGTACCCGGAGGTAACCCACGTAAGCGCAGAGAGAACATACAAGCTCTATACAATTAATTATTTTAAACATGAACTTGGTTTGTTCGAAATCAATCCAGCAAAATTAAAATAGGAAACAATTTAGTTTCACTCGTAGAAATTAATGACTAATTTAAAAATAAATTGATTTCAAACGATTCAATTCAGTAAGCTTTAGTTTAGTTTAGTTTTTTGTATATAAAATTATATCGGCACATGCCTACGTCTAACAGGTTGCTCTATTCTATGTATTATCTACATTTAATTGTTTTTGATTGAACATCTGCTACGTAAAAAAAAATAAAAAAAAATTTCTCGCATGAGTGAAAAAGGCAGACTGAAATGGATTCTCATGCTGGATAATTTTCTCCCCCTTCCCTTCACCCATGTCAGATTGCAGTGAGTTAGTAGGGAAACAGAAACGCATTAACAATCTCAAACAATCAATATGTCAAACAAATTTATTAATTGATAAATCAGTCAGTCAGAACGAGAGATGCACACTATCCGTCAGAGAAACCCTACCTGCGGCAATCTGCTACTAACCACAGAGTCCTGAAACACTATTCTACGGGGAGAACAGAAAGAGCTATCGTCAACCTGGACACACACACACACACACACACACACACACACACACACACACACACACA